>JAQBSW010000691.1:157500-177061 GCA_029291075.1 Eudiplozoon nipponicum
TCTAGTAACAAGTATGTATTAGTTGTTGCTAACCTAGTAACAAATTAGTTCAGTTGTGACCAGAAGGATAAACCAAAGGTAGCATGAACGGAAAGTATAATCTCATGCACATTCGTTTCGTGCTTACTGGCGACTCATCAGTAGGAGCCGGTATTACGCCCTTTAACCACTATATATTTGGTCGAAGAATGTAGAATAATAGGACGGTACAATCTCCTAGACGAATGTGTAAACGTGCAATAATGAAGCTAACATCATATAAAGTCTACGACAATGCGACTTCAACGCTAACTCACACTATATAATATATATAAACCGAGTCTGTAAAGGATATTAACACTATGGCTATTGTGTTAGTAACCGATTGTCGTAGACTTTATATGATGTTAGCTTCACTATTGCAGGTTTTGCACATTCGTCTAGGAGATTGTATCGTCCTATTATTCCACATTCTTCGCAACACCTAATACATACTTGCATATATATAATTTCATCGCAACAAACAGTATTTAACTGAAACCTAGTAATAAATTAGTTCAGTGGTGACCAGAAGGATAAACCAAAGGCAGTATGAACGGAAAGTATAATCTCATGCACATGCGTTTCGTACTTACTGGCGATTTATCAGTAGTCGCCGGTATTACGTCCTTTAACCACTAAATATTTTGGTGAAGAATGTGGGATAATAGGAAGGTACAATCTCCTTGACAAATGTGTAAACCTGCAATATTGAAGCTAGCATCATATAAAGTCTACGACAATGCGACTTCAACGCTAACTCACACTATATAATATAAATACCGAGTCTGTAAAGGATACTATCACTATGACTTTTGTGTTAATGACCGATACCAACATTATTGTACCGAAGAGTTACATGGTACTAACACTATAGTTTCCGTGTCGGTACATGGTACCAACCTGATGGATATTAAATTATGCTGTAGTTCACCGAAATTGAGAATTACAACAATTTCTGAACACCTGTTACTCCAGTAAATCCATACACCCTGGCCTTGATCGAAATAAGTTATCACATTTCGCAGTAAGCATGACGTCACTCAATTCAATATATAACATTTAAATACTGTTTGTTGCGGAGAACTAATATAGATGCAAGTATGTATTAGGTGTTGCGAACCTAGTAACAAATCAGTTCAGTTGTGACCAGAAGGATAAACCAAAGGCAGCATGAACGGAAAGTATAATCTCATGCACATTCGTTTCGTGCTTACTGGCGACTCATCAGTAGGAGCCGGTATTACGCCCTTTAACCACTATATATTTTGGTGAAGAATGTGGGATTATAGGACGGTACAATCTCCTAGACGAATGTGTATACCTGCAATAGTGAAGCTAACATTCGCAGATTGTAGCTTTTGCCACACACACACACACATATATATATATATCATATATATATATATATATATATATATATATATATATATATAGACAATACAATTATACAATAATTGATTGGTCGGGTGGTGGTAATAATTCTTTAAATCAAGTTTGCGAGCTTGAATTCAACACTTATCCCATTGTATTTAAACAGGCGTCGAACAACATAACAAAACTACCGCCAGTCGCAACGCACTGGAACAATAATAGCTGCGTTAGTCAAAACGCAGATCAGGTAATTTCAATAAATCCAGATTCGCAAAAACAATCTTCGTTCAAATTTTCAAATTGTTTGTGTGATGTGCTTTGCATTGAAAAAGACTTCAGCAAAGTTATTCGATATATCTGGAATAATCAGGTAGGCAGTGGATGCAAACACCTTGTGTCGCACCACAAGGAAAAGACTATTAGTCTAAATTCAGTTCGTTGAGTAATCTTCTAACACCGTATATATCAATGAAGTCTGCGATCAGAATATAAACACCAGTGAAATTATATGCGTGCATTTTTCAGAAACTGATAAACATTTTATAATGAAGAAAAGGCAAATCATTTAGCAGACCAGTTGGTCCTTAGTGGGAACTAGTCACGTACTGGCCAGAATTTGCTGCAAACAGGGCTTGAACATGGGCAAGTCTGGTCGGAGTCTGCTGCTCTAACCACCGAGCCACCCTAAGGCAGACTACACAAAATTTTCAGTTATATTCTAACTAATATAACTAGGTTAGTCTTCTACTTTTTGGTGGAGCTCATATGACATGGGTAAGTGGTATGGAAATTAACATTTATACAATTAAACGAACATTGGTTGCGCGAGCGGTGATAACAATTACGTAAATTAAATAGTCGATCTTGATATAAAACAAAAAACCATTTTATACATATATTTGTCAGTATAAACTAAGCATTGTACAGTGTAGAAAAGGTAATTCATCTAGTAGACCGGTTTCGTCCTCATAGGTCTGTCCAAAATTTGCAGCGGACGTTGCCCGAACCTGAAACTGGTACGTAAATCAAGATCACAAACGTAATTTACTTAATTGTCATCATCGTCCGCGCAACCCATATTCATTTAATTATACAAATGTTTAATACAATACCACGTGTCAACGTGGCTTCGTGTCAGTTCTATAATAACAGGTAGGATTCACTTAAAGGAAAACATATCTAAAAAAACATTATTTGGTATATAAATGAAAATTGTGTGATACGTGGGGCAGGGTGGCTCAGTGTTTCGAGCATCAGGTTCTAAAACCAGACTTGCCCAAGTTCCTGTCCTGGCCGTGGCAAATACAGGTCAGTACGTGAAGTGGTTCCAGCAATGATAGTACCGGTCTACTAGAAGAATTGCATTTTGTATATAATAAACGGCTTAATTTATAATAACATATCAATGTATATAATGGAACCGGGATATATGTTACGATCGCAAAATTAATTAACTAATGCTAATTTATAAAAATGTGTGTTGATTGACATCTCAACAGATTAGATACTTTACCTGATTTTCGGATTGCGTACCGAATTGTTTGACACCACTGTCATCATGATTTCTCCATACTGATTGTCATTTGTGTATGATGTACTTTCCATTAAAAAAGGCCTCTCTATTCGGAGGCCGAAATATATGGAGAAATCATGATGACAGTGGATTCAAACAATTCGGTACACAATCCGAAAATCCAGAAAATAATCTTTTCCACGTCGCGCAACATGTTTCTTTTAAAGATTAGATACTGTGTGTCGCGGAGAACTAATATATATGCAAGTATGTTTTAGGTGTTGCGAACCTAGTAACAAATTAGTGCAGTTATGACCAGAAGGATAAACCAAAGACAGCATGAACAGAAAGTATAATCTAATGCACATTCGTTTCCTGCTTACAGGCGACTCATCAGTAGGAGCCGGTATTACGCCCTTTACCCACTATATATTTGGGTGAGGAATTTGGGAAAATAGGACGGTACAATCTCCTAGACGAATGTGTAAATCTGCAGAAGTGAAGCTAACTTCATATAATTTCTCGACAATGCGACTGCGACGCTAACTAACTCGATATAATATATATACCGAGTCTTGAAATGATACTACCACTATGGCTATTGTGTTAGCAACAGATACCAACATTGAAGTACCGCAAAGGAACATGGTATTAACACCATGGTTTCCGAGTCGGTACATGGTACCATCTCAAAAGATTAAAGGTAACTGGATTGATCGAAATAACCTGCGTTAGTCAAAACGCAGATCAGGTAATCTTAACAGATTAATCGTCTAACTATTCAATAGCCACAGGATAAGAAGTAATACGGAAAATAGTTTGTATATTAGTATAATTTATTCTTGTTCTTGCGGTTTTGCTAAATTTTGTTTCCACATTTGGTGTTATTTTAACTAATTTTTTACTAGGTGCGCAATTCCAAATCTGCAATTGTTTGCATATTCAATCTTCGCAATAAACAAATTTAACTTATTTATATTTTATTTATGACATCATGGTTACTATAAAATATGAAAATTGGTAACGCTCAAAGAAGGAGTGTATGGAGTCGCTGAGTAATCGGTGTTCAGAATTAGTTGTAATTCTCAAGTTTGGTGAAATTTAGGTTAGGTTTATATCCATTATGTCGGGATCATGTGCAGGTTTTGAATATTGAGAACAATTGTGCTGGTACACTTTAAGGGCTTGGTATATAAAAGATTTTGTTAGTTGGTTATGAATTCGCATCGTTGAGTACTAAATGAATTAAACACTGCTACTGCTTGCATACACATTAATCCAGAAGATTTTCTCGTCCACTTATCCCACATTTATTGCCAAATATATATCATTTATAAGGCACAGTCCTGGCTCCTACTGAAGATTCAACAGTGAGCACAAAACGCATGTTTACATGTTTAATGTCTTTAATGATGATATAGATATATCATTGTGGTCTTCTTTGAAACAATTTTTAACTGTCCGCGGCAAATTCTGGCCTGTACATGATGAGTTCCCAATAAGGACGAAACCGATCTACTGGATGAATTGCCTTTTCTACACTATAAAACGCTTAGTTTATATTGGAAAATGCACATAATTTGGTCAAGTGATTATATAAAGATCGCAATCTTGATAAAAATAATTTGTAACTAGATTCGGTTTTTGGAAAGAAAAAAATATATAACTAGATAGTTAGAAAGATAGATAGATGGATATATATATATATATAGATAGATATATATATATAGATAGATAGATAGATAGATTGACAGATAGGTAATAGATACATGCATATGTAGATAGATAGATGGTTAGATACATATATAGTTAGAGATATATAGGTAGATATATAGATATATAGACAGATACACAGATAGATAGATAAATAAATAGATATATCGATAGTTTTACTGTTTGATTGATTGAATGTTTTTCTAAGTTTATTTTTTGTTTTATTCATTGATTAGCTACTCATCCTTGGTTGATAAGATGTGAGGAATACATGCGCACATTTATTTCTTAAAACGTCTCGTAATTATCTAGGGTAAATATGACTTCTTATAAATTATTTCAAGTGGCATTTAAGGCTGATTAGTTAGAAAATGTTATTTATTCATTATGCATTTTAAATGATGTTTATATTCCAGTTAACAGGCGGGCATTTTTTCCTATCCTACGGCAAGATAGCAGGTGATATGATTCTTTTCATTTTCTTCTTCTCATGTTAAAAACTTTTCGTTGAATATTTTGTGTCCACGTGGATACTACGACAGAAAATGCTCACTAATAACAGTCGTTATTTGCTGCATTATATTGTTTGTTTTATCATTTGTAAATTTCACAAACAAGTAATTGTGACTATGCGAACCAATTAGAGCCAAATTCAACTAGTCACCTTAGGCAGATTATTTGTGATGAAAAATTTCCCTTTGACTGAGAATTCATAAAAATTTGTATAAAATGTTATTAATACAAGGGCACGCGACGCTATATACTACGTTTAAACACATACTGATTGCGCGAGTAATGATAGCAATTGTTCAAGATCGTGACAACGTAAAAATTGTGTATTCAACATTTAAAATAAAGTACACTATGTGCGACACTTGAGTTGGATGCCACATATCTAGTTTTCCCTTCAATAAATATGCATTGCGGATAGATCCTCACTTTTCAGTTTGCTGTTGTACTTTGGTGTTAATCATGAAAGGTTAAAACGCGTCAGTACGTGTGACTGACGGTAGTTTTTTATGCTGTTCGACGACAGGTTAAATAAATTGGGATTTGTGCTTACTTCCATTCAGCAAACTTGAATTTAAAAAGTGAAGTGATTGTAGTTATACTAAGCATATACACGAAAATTTAGGATATGCGATCAAAGCATTCTGAATAATCTAAAATTGGTGTAACTCATCTAAAAATATTTATTTATGCCGCTTTTGGAGCTATTCGCTAAATAAGCAGTTGCGACGTCATTTATCAAATTTAAGTATGCAGAACGAAAACAAATTTAATTATTCATTTCACCACTCTTATAGTTTGTGATTGTTTAATTGGAATACAGATTAATCTAATGGTAGGAAAAGACGATCGCCTGGATCAGAATCGGAAGCTAGCTTCAGTGAAAGATTAAAAAACTTGGACTTAGATTGGCATATTAGTGGGCTTATTATCTAATAAATGATTAATCAATTATTGAGAATATAGTCCTAAATTTTACCCGTTTAACCGTTCGTTTAATTTTAAATTCTTAGTGAAATAAACGCTTATTAAAGGGCTTTTATAATCTTTCCCTATATTGCGTATTCTTATTTCACATCTTAATCAAGCTTTTTATTTTGTTGACTATGACTTTTTGTGTCTAACCCCATCCACCAATCTATTAAAATAACTCTAGTAATACTGAGTTTCAAACATTAAGAAAAATTAGTTTGACGCGTGCCACGGTTTCATTTAGATGGATGTACATATGTATTAATTATGTTTGACTGAATCTTATTAAGTTAATTATACCGCACTAGGAATGGATGACCTAGAGTTCATTTAAAGTCGACATATAATTTGTGGTTATATGGCAGTGAATCATTAGTCACTTTTTGGCTTTTGTATGGCTCTGCGTGAAGAAATTGATTAATGTATATTAATTTAGTGAAGCCCATAAAATCAATTATGATCATCATATCACATCATATCATCAGATTTTCCAAAGTTGTTTTTTCCTGAAGATGGGACTGGAAATGAAGTTCCGAAAGTTCGGAAATGTTTGTAAAATCTTGTTCCAACGTCATTTTCAAAAAAGCAGCTGGTGCAGGGCTTTAAATTGAAGGGAAAATTTGAGAACCCACTAATCAAGGCCTAAAATTGGTGCACCTGGAGGTGTAAATTATTCAAGATTTTAATCACCTATAATTGCTATCAATTGAAAACGAGAAGGACAGTACTACGCAGTCTATATCAATATGATCATCATAGAGTAGAAATTCGTGTCGTTTAAGTCATGTACAATGTATATATTTGTTGTGGAGATCAAATACTTAAGTTATTGTGTATTAGGTTTTGCGTACATAGTCACAAATTAGTTTGAATAGGACCAGAAACATATACAATAGTTGAAGGAATGTCCTTGTTGCGATACTGAATTAATTGAAATTACTTGATCTGCGTTTTGACTAACGCAGCTTTCATTGCTCCAGTAATTTTCTTTTTTCATAATATTTCGATCTACATTACCGTAGATCTTCATCAGATGCATTTCACGAAAAAAATGCATCTGATGAAGATCTACGGTAATGTAGATCGAAATATAATGAAAAAAGAAAATTACTGGAACAATGAAAGCTGCGTTAGTCAAAACGCAGATCAAGTAATTTTAATATACAATAGTTATCATTATCAATGGGTACAACCTCATGTACACAGGCATATCTTATTTACTGGCGACTCATCAAATGTGGCTGGTAATACGCAATATACTTATGTCATCGTTGGTCCATAAATTGTTGTTATTGGGCGAAATAACGGTTTCTACTCATCAGTCATTAGTAAGCGCGAAACGTGCGTATGCATGAAACTATAACCTTTGTTCATGTTGACTTTTCGGTATCTTCTATCTATCTGTTACTAGGTATGTATAACTTAATACTCAAACGCATATATAGTAGTTCTCTGCAAAAAATATATAACTATTACATATGATATTGAATTATGTCGATCGAGGCAAGCGTATGGGTTTTCTGGAGTAACAGGTGTTTTTCATTGATTTTAGTCCTCAAGTTTGGTGAAGTTTAGCCAATCCAGAAATTCACTGAATTAGTTACCTTTACAGGCTGGGTATTTTGCAAACTCTTGTGTTACTCGACTTTAAATACTAAGTATATATTATATAAAGTGAGCTGGTACAGCATGATCGAAAACTATATTAAGTCAACTCCACAGCTGCTTTAGGGTATTGTACCGTCCACCTGTCTCACATTCCTACCAAAATATGTAGTGGGTGTAGGACGTAATACCGTCTCCTACTGATGAGTCACCTGTAAACACGAACCGTATGTGTACATGAGTTTATGCTTTCCGTTCATGCTGAGTTTGGCTTATCCATCTGGTCTTATTTGAACTAATTAGTTACTAGATGCGCAATACCTAATACACAAAGGTATAGTACATGTTGGTCTACTACGGCTTAGCAAGAAATTTCTTTATTTCAAATTACTAAACGCAGCCCTAGACTTAGTTTACTCTAGTCGGTACTTCGTGTTGCACTTATAATAATAAATGAAGATGGAAGCGCGTCGATACATTTTGGTAGCTGTAATTTTGTCATGTTGTACGACTGATTAAATAAACTATGGAACTAATACATATTTTAACTAAATTGCAAAATTGATGCAATTCCTTTTGTTCATCATCAGCAACGCTACAGATTCTGACGATGTCTAAAACTAAATGCAGTCGTTTGGATTTATGTTATCACTTAAACGGAGATGTGGTTATTATTTTAAGTGTTTCTGATTTATTGGTCTCCCTCAGTTGCGTCGATTCACATGGAGTGTATAAAATAAATAATCTAACGTATTTAATTGATAAATTCATATTCAGCCACTCTAGTCTCATTACCTGAAACTCGAGTCTCACTTAGTTAGATAAACCTAACGGTTGCGGCTATGCACACGCACCTATGTGTTACGCAATAATCTAGGGAAAGGCTAGTCGAAAGTATAATTGATACGACTAGAAGAAATATCACGCTTGCTACATTAGGTTTTTTGCAAAATTTGTGATTATGGGTCAACTGAAGAAGGCAGCCTCCGAAAACTATTGAAAAAACAAAACCACTTGAATTCAAATTTTGTTAAACAAAACGCAGATCAGGTAATTTGGAAACAGTGCCATTATCGCACGTTGACGCACACGTCAGGCTGCTATACGCGATCAATTTGCACTAGATGGTTTTGAGAAGTGGGTGCCACTATAGATTAAAGACGCACGGCGTGTGTGCTTATTTCATCCACCTGGTTTTGTCGCAGCGAATCCATCAGTACGACGTGTTCTATCCACTGATGACGGAGTCAATCTCCAACTTCACCGGAAAGTACACATCCAGTTGATGCGTTCACAACAACAGAATCAGGTGAATGAACTAAGCTGATGCATCGTACACCTGCGACTTGAGGCGCTACTAGATTCTGGCAAGCCATTGAACCAATAAATGCAGTCAGCCAATCGTCTACAAATGAGAGAATTTATGTGTGGCCATGCATGCAACTGCTAGGCTTTAAATATTAATTTAATCAGACCAAATTGTGAATTAGAATGACGGTAGCCTTGCTACACTTTTTAACTAGTTAGATACAATAGGAATGGTGTTTATTTAATGAAATGCATAAGCCTAGTGAAAAATATATAACAAGAACCAGGATGGCTCAGTGGTTATAGCAATAGATCTTGAAGCAGACGTACCCAGGTTCGAGAGCTGTCCGCGGAAAATTCTGGCTAGTTCATGATGAAACCGGTGTACTTAAGTCTGATATTATGAATATTGTGCTGAGTATAAATGTGATTGTCGGCCTCGTTATGGAACGGGAAATTCTGTTTTGAAACGTTGTCAGTCAACGAAGGTTAGATTATATCTCATTTCCAGTGGTTAGTATGAACGATTTTGCAACCTTCGGAAGATAGGGACGAATCCGCATCCAGCCAAAACTAAAACAAAATCGATGCGTACTTGGAAATGGGAATCAATCGGATTTTTGTGAAACTGATAAAGCCTAGAATTGCATGTGGAACAATTGTGTATTAGATGCTGTATAGCTTGAAACAAATTATTTCAAATATGACCAAAAGGATATACCAAAGACAGAATGAACGGAAAGTATAATCTCGTGCAAATTAGATTCGTGCTTACATGAGACTTATCAATAGGAGCTGGTATTACTCCCTTTACCCATTACATATTTCGATGAGGAATGTGGGAAAATAGGAGACTGAGATCTCCTTAACGAATGTGTAAACCTGCAGAAGTGAAGCTAACTTTATGCAGTCTTCGGCAATACAACTTCAAAGTCTACCTACTATATGACATATATATATATATATATATATATATATATATATATATATATACCAATTTTGTAAAGGGTATTAAAACTATGGCTATTATGTCAGTATGAGGTACCAACATTATGGTAACGAAACGGTATGTGGTACCAACACTATGATTGCCGAGCCGGCACATGGTAAAAGCACAATCGATTTCAATGTATGCTAAAGTTCCCCAAAATTGAGAATTAAAAATATTTCTGAACACCTGTTACTCCAGTTAATCAATCCACTCTGGCCTTGATCGATATCATTTATAATATTTCGCGTTAATCATGACATAATATAATTAAATATAGAATAATTAGATACTCCCTGTAGCGGAGAATATATATATATATATATATATATATATATATATATATATATATATATATATAAATTTGTCAAAATTTGCATGTATATAGTATGACCAAATTAATGGGGTTGATTCGAAATTCTCCTGATCAAATTTATTGTATTTATTTCGCAGCTTGCCATTAAATTTTGTTTTAATAACATGAACCTCTCACGGATTATTCTAGCATATATTAGCTTATTCAATTTCAAAGACTGCTACATTTATACAGTCGGTACAACAAAAAATGTGCATTCACTGAAACTTAAATATATAGATTTTTTCTAAAAAAGTATGTTTGAAGCGGGATTGTCCTGGTATGCTATTGTTTCACACTTTACCGCATAGAAACAAATGAGTAATAAACTGCTTGCACTCATGTGGATAGGAATTGTAGGTGTGATATGAAGAATTCATTAAAATTTGCACATGTATAAAAACACACAGACACACACACACACACACACACACATATATATATATATATATATATATATATATATATATATATATATATATATATATATATATATATAAATCATGGGCAACGTGAATGAACCGTAACAACAGCGCTCCTTATTGTGCACACAACATATAAATAACTCAGCTCAAAAAGTTCTATTTGAAAATTTTATAGACAAAAAGTGAATGTTAAAAAATTCCAGTTACACGAAGATTAAAATAGTTGCTATTCATAAAGGTGTGATAAAAGCATCCCAGCCGGACAACAGATGTTTGCATATGTCCGCATACCAGTTAATGTTCATTTAATTAACTTCTTATGACATAAATTTGATTTGATTTCACGCAAATGAAAAGCTGAAGCTGTAGCAAGAATACTTGACTTACATAGTGGAAAAAAATTACTCCCGCTACCATTGATAGGATCCGAGCCAGTAAGCAAAGGTGCATGCATGAGATTCAAATTCTGTACAAATATATATATATATATATATATATATATATATATATATATATATCAAATATTTAATTTTGTTATGAAACGGTAGGGCTCTTTCAGTAGGTTAAATTTTATGATAAATTATTTTTTAAATAAAATTAAAATAAATTTAAATTGTTTTTTATTCATTACCGGTTTTATACATTCATTTTTATAGGTATGATTCTATATTATAAACCAAAATATTGAGGGTGGTACTGTAATTTACTGTTTAAAATTTAATTTTACGCCATTATTTTAATGGAATGTCCGGTCTCGTGGTAAGGGTCAATTTTCTTCTTATCCAGTCGAACAATACAGCCCGACCGCTGTCGGTGACACATACTGACGTGTCTGAATCCGCCCACGACCATCATCAGAGCTAAGTGATAAACTGACTCACGTGGATCAAACAGCAAAGTATGTATAATGTTTTAACCGACTAGTCTGTGGCTCTGTGTTGTCCCAAGGTAACAAACTTGATTTAGTTATTTTCACCTTGATTTTCAGTATTTTCATTGCTCGCTTAAAAAGGGTTCAAAATCCATTTACTTTATAAACAACGTAGGTGCTCTTTCGCGAGCTCATACTACAGGCATATTGTTTGTAAAAGCCATCTGTCACTTCAAAATGAGTTGTCAACCTCATCGAATATTTGTAATATTCATATCACGCATTGCGCAATTATATTTGCTCATTTCAGGTAGGAAATTTAAAAGAGGTCAATTTAGCACAATATCAATCTTTCACTGTAATTATTAACAATGTTTTGATATATTCCACAAATAAACAAGCATAGCAACATAGGATTTCCATACTGCTTCGCCATCGCGTAGAATTGGCTAGGTCGCTTTCTTCGCTGAGCCAGTTAACAAACATTACACCAAGGTTATGTCGAATCTCTATGGATTTATTGATTTGTAAGATTGAGTCTATTGCATATGCATCGCAGCTAATTTTAATTCAGTAGTCTTGGTTATCCTTCGACCTGGTATAAAACTGGAGCACGTCGAAAATCGTTAATTTATTTTATACAGGTTATAAAAATGTGTATTATACCTTAAAATATGTCATTTCAATGTTAGGACTTCCGGAAATCGATTGCCTTATGTAATTTAATTAAATTTAATACAATCAAATAAGCGTAACTCAGATTTTTTCATTGGCATAAATCGATTGATGTTTAAGCGATGTTTTTTAATTTGATTCCAGGGTGCACAAGTGTAGGTGGCTTCTAGCATCATAATTCAAACTGCTTTTAACCTACAGCCGTTTAACAGTGCTATTAAACCTATTTAAATCAGGGTTGCGAGCTTGATACAAGCACTAATTCGAATTGATATATATTTGTCAATATAAAATAAGAATTGTGTAATGTAGAGAAGGCAATTCATTCAGTAGACCGGTTTCGACAATTTTGGAAATTGTTCAAGTACTGTCCACGACAAAATCTCGATTTAAATAATTGTTTTCACCGACCGCAAAATCAAGTCGAATTACATTGTGGTGTATGCTCCCAATTGGTACACTGTATAAAAATACATTTCACAGGGAATAATGTTGAAAATTCTCGCCTGGCTTGCAGACAAAGACTAAATCAGGCGGCATGACCTTTTCTGTTTCCATGACATATTTGTGCAAAGACAAATAGTTGATTTAAGTACACCAATGCGTGTACTTGTGAAAAATGTTGAACAAATTCTCCCACAATTTACTCCGCTGTTCTACACATTTTAAAAACAATAAAAAAGTCACACAGCTGCAAACTTAACTGGATACAAATGTGACTTCTGTTCATATTTTATGATTGTAAACTGCCCATAGAATATGGATTTGAATCCTCCAGATTTTATTCCAATCCAGCTGTTATTATAACGGCATAAAATAAAACAGTTGCTTTGCCGTGTTTTAATAAATACTGGAAAAGTGTTTTCATATGCCATCTGCACTTTGGAAGAAACAGTGCATGTCAGGCGCATTTATATTGCTGCTTAAACTGAATTTAATTTCTTCACAAAAGTTAAAATCAATTTTATCATTTGCCCAATGAAATTATTAACTTGTAGCATGGTTCCAATGAGATACATTTCTGTTTAAATAATAAGCTTTAATAATTTCAAATTCTCATTCCGCGATCAAAGTTTAGCCATGTATTTGATAAAAATGTCTATTTTTTCACATTTATGTGTCTTTTCTTTATACCATACCGATTATATTAATTACTAACTTTATCTAAATATTTGTTACATAAAGTTTTCAAGCGTAGCATAAACACCAATCGTACTGTATTTAACCAGTCGCACAACAAAAAAACTCACCAGTTATGCTTAATAGATCTAGTAATAAGTATAAATGAGAAAGATTAAACTATATAACAGTTAAAAACTGTTTGTTGCGAAGAGCTAATATATATGCAACTACGTATTAGGTGTTGCGAACCTAGTAACAAATTAGTTCAGTTGTGACCAGAAGGATAAACCAAAGGCAGCATGGACGGAAAGTATAATCTCATGCACATTCGTTTCGTGCTTACTGGCGACTCATCAGTAGGAGCCGGTATTACGCCCTTTAACCACTATATATTTGGTAGAAGAATGTGGAATAATAGGACGGTACAATCTCCTAGACGAATGTGTAAACCTGCAATAGTGAAGCTAACATCATATAAAGTCTGCGACAATGCGACTTCAACGCTAACTCACACTATATAATATATATGACGAGTCTGCAATGATACTAACACTATGGCTGTTGTGCTAGTAACCGATACCAACATTATTGTACCGAAAAGGTACATAGTACTAACACTATGGTTTCCGAGTCGGTACATGGTACCAACCTGATGGATATCAATTTATGCTATAGTTCACCAAAATTGAGAATTACAACTATTTCTGAACACCTGTTACTCCAGTAAATCCATACACTCTGGCTTTCATCGATATCAGTTATCACATTTCTCGGTAAGCATGACATCATGGTGATCATTTTGCAATGTTGCATGACTGGATAGATTCATTTTGGTGGATGACTATCTGAAGCTCTAATTCTTTATTTAAAGAATTATTTTTAGCACCCGCGCAATTAAATCTTCTTTAATTGTATAAGCTGTGCAAGTTTCATGAAGGCAGTAAAAATGTCATGCTCGCGACCGCACAGAAATTGCGCAGCTTAAATTTCCAGTCAAGTACAATGTATGCGAGACTACTAGAGGTGAGAGCCGAATATCTATTTTTCGTTCCATAAATATGTATTACGGTTGGATTCTCGCTAGTCAGTTTGCCGTTTTGGTCTGATTATTAACATAGAAGAACGAAACGCGTCAGTACCTGTGACTGAGGGTAGTTTTTCTATATTGTGTGAGTGGTTAACTAAAATGAGATTGGTATTTATTTCAAGCACGTTTACTTGATTTTAAGAATTGTTACCACCACCCGCGCAATGAATTATGGCCTAACTGTATGATTTATATACCTGTGGCAAAATCTGCTGAACTTTAATGCTTGTGACTGTATGGAAATATTGTAGCCGAACTTTCCTGTGAAGTAAATTGTATGCGAGAACACTTGAGCGTCATATCTAATTTTCCTTTTCATATGTATTCATTGCGGTTTGATCCTCGCTAGTCAGTCTGCCATCCTACATTGATGATAATAATGGAGGGTCGAAACGCGTCAGTACGTATAACTGACTGTTGTTTCTCTATGTTTTACGACCGATCAAATACTATGAAATAAGTATTCATTTAAAGTTTACAACCTTGATTAAAAAAACGATTTATTTAATACACTAAATTATCGGGACTTCAATTCCAGTCCCATCTTCAGGGTTGACACTATACTCACTGAAAGTGGCCTTCCTCGATAGTGAATAACTGACCGACAACATCCACATAAAAAAAATACATTTATTCCTCTTCCACATTTATTCATGACATGGTAATTGTAATTCTCCATTACGGTAAAATTTAGCATATCTTGAAATTAATTATGATGGTACCATGTACGGACTGGGCAACCATAGTTTGTTAGCATTTACCGACTCGGCAACCGTAGTGTTGGTATCAGGTACTGACATAAGAGCTGTAGTGTTGCTATACTTTACAGGTTTGGTATATATTTTTTATATGGTGAGTTGGCTTTGTAGTCGCATTGTCGAAGACTTTATATGAAGTTAGCTTCACTACTGCAGGTTTACACATTCGTATAGGAGATTGTACCGTCATATTTTCCCACATTCCTCACCCAAATATATAGTGGGTAAAGGCGTAATACCGGCTCCTACTGATGAGTCGCCAGTAAGCACGAAACGAATGTGCACGAGATTATACTTTCCGTTCATGCTGTCTTTGGTTTATCCTTCTGGTCATATTTGAAATAATTTGTTACTAGGTGCGCAACACCTAATACATAATTGCATATATATATATATTAGTTCTCCGCCACAAACAGTATCTAAATGTTATATATTTAATTGAATGATGTCATGATTACCGCGAAATGTGATAACTGATATCGATCAAGGCCAGAGTGCATGGATTTACTGGAGTAACAGGTGTTCAGAAATAGTTGTAATTCTCAATTTTGGTGAAATTTAGCATATCTTGAAATCCATTGTGTTTGTGCAATGTATGGACTTGGCAAACACAGTGTTGTTAACATGCACCGAACCGGCATTCACTGTTGTTACCATGCACTGACTGGGCAGCCATAGTGTCGGTATCCTCTACAGGCTGGGTATATATTATATAGAATGAGTTGGCTTGGAATTCGTATTATCGATGACTTTATACGAAGTTAACTCCATTGCTGTTTTTATACAAATTCGTATGGGAGATTGTATCGTCCAATTGTCCTACGTTATTCACAAAAATTTATAGTGTGTATAGGGCATAATATCGGCTCCTATTGACGAATCGCCCGGAAGCACAAAACACATGAGTACATGAAATTATACCCTTCCGTCATGTTGATTTTAGTTTGTCCTTTTGGTACTATTTGAACTATTTTTTTACTAGGTTCGCAACACCCAATACATACTTGCATACATACTAGTTCTCCGCAACAAATAGTATTTAACTGATATAATAAGTTCACCAGAAGGTGCTCTTCAAGAGAAAATAAGGCAGAAACACCGATGGTGCCTGAAAAAAATTCCTTTATCTTTGTGCATATAAGTCATCCGATGAATTTTATTAAAGCTCGTATTCTGAAAGCATCTTCTGACCATTTCTCTTTTTGGCCCTAAGAACAGCCTCTACTATGTAATCAGCATAACGGTTATTCCGCATCAACGTCGTTTCGCCGAACATTTGCCCACGTTAATTTTCCAATATTTCGCGAAAAGCCACATTGATTACACTGGAATAAATAAGAGTTGAATCTGGTCTATTGGTGAATTCGATAAAAGCCCAAGTTTCGTTAAACTGAGGTGTGCTTTGCATTGTGCGTTTATTGTATATTTGGCTATTGATGCATTTCATCTCGTCTGTCTCCATCACAATCAACAGAACAAAAGAGAGATGAAAGTGGCCAAATAATATGTTAATGCAACACCAGCAACAACAAGTATATAATGAATTGCCATACGTTAACTATAGGAAAAAATTAAATTCATCACGTTTATGAACTACTTTTATTTTGCCAGCATTAGTGTATACCATTTCTCTTTCTATTTTGCTTGCTTATTCTTTCTCTTCGCTAGACATTTTGAGGTCACCTGTGCAAGGAGACACGTGGGCTAATCTAGGTCGGCTTTGCTTGTTGCATTCAAGCGTGTGGTTTCTACTTATCCCAACTCCAGCAAAAACTTAATGGTCTGAAATAATTAAATAGGTCAGATTTGCTCTGAAAAGCATGAACAAATATTGGTCAGGTGTCCGCCGTAAAAAACTGGTCAACAGTGAGTCTGCAGAGACGAAAATTTGACCTACCTATGCAGATTTATATTGTTGTTAGGCTAAAGTTTAGCCTACATACACCCACATTCGACGTATTATTTATGACTCAGTTATTGCGAGTATAAACTTGATTCGTATAAAATACATTAATTAGGGTGTTGAAAAATGACATTTTGACCAGTCAGACTGCTAAATAATCATACAACAAATTCAAAATATTTATAATAAGAATATGGAAATTTTAAAAAAAACGTGCAAAAATCAACAGTGAGGGACACTGACAAACTTTTTATATAATTAAACGAACATTGGTTGCGCGGGTGATGATAACAATTAATTTTAATCAAGTTTACGATCTTGCTTTAAACACCTGACCCATAGTGTACATATATTTGTCAGAGTTAGCCAAGTATTGTATAGTCTGGAAAAGACAAATCATCCAGTAGACCAGTTTCTACGTTATTGGGAACTCATCCCAATAAGAATGAAACCACTCTACTGGATGAATTGCCCTTTACACACTATACCAAAGTTTTTATATGTACACATATATTTTGTAATCTCCTGTCTGTCCGTTTAATTTCCGGTGTACGCGCTTTAATTTACAGTAAAATCTATTAAATAGAAGATTTGTGTATTTTCCAGTCTTCAAACCTTATTATTAATAAATATTATCCCTTCTTTTTTCTATAAAGACAAATTATGGGTGGTTAGTTCGAACAGAGATGCCATACAGGCTCCACCTAAAGGAAAGACTAACCGTGCAGCATTAGTTAGTATATAACCGAAAATTTTGTGTAGCGTACTGAAGAGTGGCTCTCTGGTTAGAGCAAATAATCCGAGTATGATGTGACCAGGTTCCAGTCCTGACCATGGAAAACTCTGCATAGTACGCGAAGAGTTCTCCAAAAGGACGAAACAGGTCTACTGGATGAACGCGTCAGTGCGTGTGAATGGCTGTAGTTTTCTGTGATGTTCGACGAGTGGTACAATAAAATGGGATTGGTGTTTACTTCAAGCTCGCAAACTTGATTTAAAGTATTGGATGAATAACCCTTTTAAACTATACAATGCTTTGTTTACACTGAAAATTGGATGCATATAAAGGGACTGGTTTTTATATCAGCATAGCAACCTTGATTTAATTAAAAGCTTTCCACGCTCGCGCAACCGAAGTTAGTACAAAATTATTAGTGTTCTAAAATGAAATTTTTGATCGGTCAGACTGCTGTATCGGCGAATTAAGAAATAATCGTACAACAAATTCAAAATATTATAATAAACTATAGAACTTCCAAACATACCTGCAAACGTTGCGAGTGAGGGACACTGGCTAACTTTTAAAATGAATACATAAATGTTGTGATTATGTGGCTGTCTGTTTGTTTTCGGTTGTACTCGCTTTACTTTAATGTTAAATCTTTTAAATACAGGGTTTGCTCAATTTCCCGTCTACAAATTTGCCTTTTAATAAAAATTATCAATCCCTTCGTGTATGAAAAGGGCGGAAGTATCGTGAGTATATACGAAGTTCCACATGACAAATATCAGAAATTTTGTGTGTGTGTGTGTGTGTGTGTGTGTGTGAGTGTGGTGCATTTCGGCTGCTAATAAGAAAACTCGGTTCTACGATCCAAACATACTTTGCTGTTAGGTTATGAAGGTAGGACGATTGGCAGTGAAATCACATATACGTATACATATGACAGCATTATTTGAGTCGACATGAAATAAAGTCATTCACGCTGTGACATCAATTCATGCACTAATTTACAAAGTAATTATTTTGAAAGTAAACTATATTTCATCCGAAAAAGTTTAAAAATACTACCTTCAATGGGCATCAGACCGCTGAACAATTTGCTAGACAATTAATCAAACCCTGATTGTGTGTGGTGCAACAATAATTTTTAATCAAGTTTGCGAATATTAGATTAACACCAATTCAATTTTATTAAAATAGGTGCAAATTATTGCAAAATTATTGCCAGTTACACGTACTGATGCGCTACGGTCTTCAATGGTCATCATCGGAGTACACAAAATGACCAAATAGGATAAAATCTCAAAGCATATGTAAGATCTAATTTTTCCGCATATATTGTACCAGAAGGGAAATTTATTATGAACAATTTCTATGCAATTACAGCTTTTTGCACACGTACATAACTTTTACCATTTCAAACTAGAAGATTTCACGGTTGAGGAGAGCAATTCTTCCAATCAAGCTTGCGAAATGGAGATAAACACCAATCTCAGTTTATTTAGACAGAAGCACAATGTTCCCGGTTAATTTTAATGTATGCAAGACTAAAAGAGGTGAGTGTTACATATTTGAAATTCCATACTTTAGATGTGAACGGCAAACTTGTCCTTGTTAGTCAGTTTTCCGTGGTGCTCTGT
>JAQBSW010000692.1:0-176991 GCA_029291075.1 Eudiplozoon nipponicum
CCATTCTACTGTGAGAAGCCATATAGAATTAAAACAAACTGGGACGATTTCATTTGATATATATATATATATATATATATATATATATATATGCACAAAATGCAATCCTCTAAGTTTGCTTACCCATATGCCTTCTCCTGGTAGAATGGTGTTCTATAATTACAGATCTGGATGTGGGCAGGAACAGTAAGCACTTTGGGCCAAAAGCTATGACAAACTTGCTCTACCTGCAAGAAAGACTACAAATACTTAAGTTGGTACATAACTAAAAATGACATGTAGTGTGCGAATTTGATGGCACAGTTGAAAAGTGTAAATTTTCGGAGCAATTTTTTCCCGATCGCGATAATTCTGGCACGTCCTAAATGAACTTCCAAATAGGGTCTATACCTGTCTACTTGATGAAATGGATTTACTACCTTGTAATATATATATAGGTATATATATATATATATATATATATATATATATGTGTGTGTGTATGTGTGTGCGTGTGTGTGTTTCAAATATAAATTCATTACTGCATTAGGTATAAAGGGTAATTTATCCAGTAGACCTTTTGGGCCTTATTTTTAACTATTCAGGTATTGTCCAGAATTTGCCGCGGACGGGATATGAACCTGGGCATATTTGCTTCGGAGTCTGATTCCATCCACTTCGCCACTCATGCCGCATACTACACGCAATTAGAATTAGGCTTGGCATACCATCTATTTGAGGAAAGTGAGCATATTTATTTATACATTTATTAAGATAAAAATTTATCTTACCTCGCATTGTGAAGCATTTAGAAGTAATTTTTGTTCATCTCGTGCCCTGTGCGGAATATGCGACCAGTAATTCTTAATTTAGCAGATGTTGCTACTTCTCTCTGGACTAAATTTTGGTGCACGCGATGATGGATCCTATTGATTAATTTTATGTGCTACTGTACATATGTTTAAAATTGTAAACAATATGCGATTTGGAGAAAGAAGGCAGTTGGTCTTTAGCGTTCAAAAAAATTACTCTGTGTATTGAATGTGATGCTTACCATGACACTTGTTTGTTCTCGTGATATGGTTTATTCTTCCATACATGTGACACATATAGGACAACCTCAACAAACGTTTATTCGTAAATTTTGAAAGCTATGTATACTCAACACATCATTGGTGTTTTTGTGTAGTTAAGTTTATGCCATATAGTTTTTTCAATATCTATATATTCACAAATAAATTTGCCTTCATATATTCAATGTGTGCATTTTCCTTCCTACTTATTAAATAATTATTTATTATATATATATATATATATATATATATATATATATATATATATATATATATATATATATAATATTTATATATAAGTATATGATTGTACGCTTATTTAAACTATTTATGTATCACGTTTGTGGACTTCAAATAAATACCAATTCTGTTATGAACCTGTCGCACAAAAATAAATCATTTGTAATGAAAACACGTTAATGGTATTTTTCTTGCTTTGGTCATCACCAGGGCATAATGGATGTGTATTATACAAAAAAATTTTAAAACATGCTTTACTACCGTATGCACATGAAATATTATTCATATTTATTTGTTGGTTGTAATTGAATCCTTGGTCGCCCATTCGTAATGGGGAAATCGCCTAATATCATTTAAGCCACTATATATTCTTTGAAGAGTTGGATGCATCTATCATCTCTTAATTATCTTAAATACATTTTACTGATTTCTCTTGTGAATGTTGTACTCATCATAACTCTAAACCGGCCTTCGTGGAGCGCCTCAACCATTATGTCATGCATCTTGGCAACAGGCGGGATTTTTTTGCATTTTGATATTTATATATATATATATGTATATATATATATATATATATATATATATATATATATATATATATATATATATAGTTCTAACACTTTCTTAATCCCTTACGTAGCGTGTAATTTTTTCACTAGCTCAAACTTGCTACAACCTGACGAGTATGTTTCGGTTACCTTATAAGACAAATAATGTCTAAATTTGCTAGTTTTTATGACGTGATACAGTGAAAATCGTAAGGAGCTGTATTGCCGATGTTGCCTTGCAATTAAACTGACTTGACCATGATAGTATTGTGTAAACGTTTAGTTTGCCTCACTTCTGTGTGTTATCGTGGAAACCACTCAGAGAAATTAGTCTAACATTATGCAGAGTTCAGTGCTTTCACATACTTTGCGTGAAGCTAATTTCAATCTTATTGCAGCCTTTCAAATTGAATACTCTCAACATAAATTAAATTTGCTTCTAATCATTAATAATTCGAATAATTTAGGCGTGTTATTTATTTCGATTTTAAATGACTGACGTGCAATTTTTCATCACATTTGCATGTATTCGAACTCTATTCACACCTAATTACTTTTATGTAGCTTTGTATGTGTGTTAAAAATTAATTTAAATGTTAAATTGTGTGTTGAAGCATATCCTTATTAAAAGCAGGTCTACAACACAGTTAAAAAAGGACAATTTACATTTCGACAGAAAGTCAAATGATTTGCAATATCTAGAACATTTTGAATGAAAAGGAAGCTAGAAAGCACATACAGAGGCACGCATATACTATTCAACAATTTGTGTTCAAATCAAGGCAGGTTTCTCTTTATTTAGAGTGTGATTCTTATCAAAAATGTGTTCAACTAGCTCGTGGATGTTCTCATCATTGCCGGCTATGTTTTTTTTGGAATACTCCTGGATTCAAATATTTATTTATCGGCACGCCCGACTTTCTTAGCGCACTGAGATGCTATTTAATGTGTATTAGTAAATGAGTTTTGATTCGCCAATTGCAGAGAGCTTACCATCCCATTTATGCAAACAAGGCATTTTGTTGTATTATCAAGCATCAGTTTTTATTTGGCATCTGAAAAGTTTTTTTTCATTTTTCGAGTAAATCAATATCACAACCTTGATTTAAGTAACTTTTAAATTTCTATGTATTATGGATAGGCTTCAGTACTGATTTAATTCATCAGGTTAAACTGTTAATTAAAAATAGTTCAGCTGAACGTTATACATGCATTTGAACCTACCCTTGTCGAATATTCCTATTAGTACACATTTAACATTAACCCTATTTTGCTGCATTATTGGTAATATTTTTTGATTATTTGAGCTCAAATGTTTATATGTGACAAGGGCGTCTAGTTCTAACAGTAATTATTCATGTATTTAAAACTGATCCTGTGCTTATTATTTGCTTTAGTCGTATCTTATTTCATAGTTTGTATTAACTTTTATTTAAATTGAGTGTCTGAACTGGAAATATAAAATAATCCATTAAAAAAATTTAGGAGCAGTTTCTGTTTTTCGTCTGCAAGCGTGATTTATATATTGATTATTTCTCGTGCCATCAATGATTGCTCAATTTCATAACTTATATACACATGGCGAAAGCCGCAAACCGTTCATGTTCCTTAAATTTTCATTCCAGTTCATCGGATTTTGGTATCATTTTATTTGAATTGACGTTTGAATCTCGTTAGTCGTTTTGTCATCGTGCTCTGATGATCATCATAGTAGATGCAAATGCGTGAATGACTAAGTGTATTTTTTGTGTATCGATTGACTGTGTGGATACAATGAGATTGGTGTTCATATCAGACTCGTAAATTTAATTTGAAGAATGATCATCATTTTTCAGAAATTCGTATTGATGGGTTATAATAAATTAATTTCTATTTCAGATTCCAAAACTTGATTTTAATAAGTATTAGTTCAGTGGCTTAACTTATGGCGAGGCAAATTAATTTTGATTTATTAATTCATTTTTAACAGGATGCGCCATTTATTTTTTCTCTCGCTTCAAATTTGCAACTAACATGGCGGTATATTATCCAACATAGACTAGATTTACGCATGAAATTTCGTAAACCGAGTCTGGTTTTTTCTCCGTAATTTGTGTACAAGTATGAATAATATACTTTTATACACGTAAGATAGATGTCATTTTCGAACGCCGAGTGTTGCACAAACTTCAAGACAAGTTAACCATAATCTACAATACAAATCCCAGTTTCGCGTAATATTTGGTTAACCTCATTGGATATTTTTGCTCGTCATTATCTGAGCCATATAACATTTTCGAAAATAAACGCCAGAAGTCTACTGAACTGGATCTTTAAAGTAGATAAATTGATACCTGTTGATGCCATGAAAGATCTTAATCAAACATAATTTCAGCTAATGGAGGGAGGAATCAATATCACTGTTTGATATATACGTTTCTTTTTATTTATGTGTTTTTGTGCGTGAGAAGCTGCATAATTATTTTCGCCATTTGAAAAGCTTTTATTTTTTAAACGTGACAGTTGGAGAATGAACATTTGTTTTCTAAATCGTTTTGGCGTTGAAATGTGAGAAGTATCTGTAGATATCGCTTTTTTCGGTTATTAGCGTTTCTCTCTTGCCAAGTGTGTTTGATATCGATATTTCGCTGGTGAATTTCTTTCGCCTTTGTCACTTTTCTTATTCATTTTGCTTTTCACTACCAGAAGAAAAACAAAAAAGTAATACGAATTTACTGCAAATCGACTATCTCACAAATGATATTCAAATTCTTGTTCTATAATGTACGAGTAGCTTTTTAATTTTACCCGTGGCATAGACGTGCATTTGGATATAAATATACAAATCACCTATTTGTGATCATTGTTATTTATCGTTCTTGTGTCTTCCTTCGATTTATTTTTCACTATGTATAACACGGTGACCAAGAGTTGGAAGTATCTCCCGAAATTTTTGTGGCAAGGGCATAATTGGTAGGAAGTTATGGCGTTGCTTACACCTGTACCAGCGCTTTTAAATCATGGAGACAGCTGCGCTGTCGAATTATGGCCAAATGTAACACATTATAATTTTAAATTTATCGCATTTCGCTGATTTTTTCCTGTGCACACAATAGATGGAATAACAATTGAATCAAACGAAGATGGAAATTGTTCAACTTCTTTAGTTAATCATGATCTCGGATCAAACATGTTTCCTGTTGTCAATGACTCACAATGCTTTGCTACACATGATATATCTGAAGCGCAGCGAAGCGAGTGTGATTCGATTCACCTTCATCAGCAGTCGAGCTTATCGAAAGCCAACGAAGATGAAGTGGGCACAGTTTCACTGCTCTACGGCGAAAAAAATCCGATTGAAAAAACTTGTTTTGATCTTCAGACCTACTCAGCTGTCGATAAGGTGCAGCCTAGTGAGGCGAGAGCTTCATTATTGCAATCAGACCTTTCTCGAATCTGTCCTATGAGCACTGTAAATGTTTTGGATGGTGTTCAACTTGTTCAATTTGCACAACATCAAAATTCACCATCTTTAAAGTCTGACCTCTTGACCTCAATTTGTGAAGATATTCCAGTTCATACCTCTGTAAGTTGTTTTGCACAATATCTTAGGTTATGCACTTGTTTTGACAATGCCAATTTTGCCTTCTTTGTTGTAAACACTGTATTTTAAACGTTTTCCATGTACCAAGCAGGTACAGGTTTTCTTCTTGGTTAGTTTATGTCGATCTGTAATATAATGAAATTTTATCAGATACAAGAACCGTTTCTTTCTCATATTCAACTCAGGTATCTGCAAATGAAAACCTCTCTCTCTCTCTCTCTCATATATATATATATATATATATATATATATATATATATATACGTGAAGGGAGTGCAAAATTAGGGAACAACAGACAAATTTCGTGCATCATCTCCAGACCAAATATATTTTCTGAACACAACAGTGTGTTTTTCAGCCTCTATTCATACTAAATACATTTTACATGACTCCAAAAATTGTATTGAAATTGTTTTCACCGTATGTGCTATCAATGTTTTCTGAATTAAATTACTTAAATGAATTTGGAATAACCTGAATGACGATTTGATCATGATTACATGAACATGATTCAGTGGAAATTCCAGTAATGAACAATATATGCGGGACTTCTAGAAGTCCGATTTTCCTCTTGGCTTTTTAGAATATATATATATATATAATTTAATTGAAATATATTGACAGTATTTGATTATAAATATAGCAAATTTCCAAATATGTCGTTTAAACAGATCGACAAGTTTGATAAAGTAATTCACTGAAATTAAACCAAGAAATACAATAAATAATGAATCAACGGTGGAAAAGCCTTTAGGCCTTATTTGAAACGGGACTTGCGTATGATTGTCAGCGAAGATTTCATGATTCAGAGCGGAAACTACTTCCAGTAAAAGATTACGAATTTTGTATGAAAATTAACTTACATATGATCGCGTTAATCATCAGCTTTATGATGAATCATTCTTAATGTGTCATCCTTTATTTCTTGTTATCTTCCTGTATCTATCATCTAGGGTTCCTTATATAATACAACACTTATTATTTAACTTTTATGTTGAATTTCGTCTTCCACTGTAATATTGCTATATCCTTTTTTAATTAGTTAATTTTCTAAACTTTTTGTTTGTCTTCCATGTAATTTGATGTCTTTAGCTTCTTTACTTATACATTGTCAACTTTTGATCATTTATCCTGACATGAATTTAAGTGGTGTTCAAGTATTATTTGTTCTTCTCTAACTATAGTGGTTACCCATAAAAACGGCATATTATGTAGTGAGAATAAAAGAAATATATGCATGATAAATATAACTGATATGTAAGCAATACAGTTTCGCTTAGATGAGCGTGCAATTTATCTGAAGGCTTCATAGTATAAACACGCACGTGCATAAATGATGAATGTTTGTCAAATGAAACGTCCTTAGTTTGTACGAGATCACTGTAGTTTCACATTGATGAATAAACGAGGGAATGTTATTACATTTAACCAGATGTTTATAGACGTAAACACAGATTCATGTCGCACGTTTGTTTAGTGAAGCATCGGTAACAGTTATGCGATCTACCTATTAGAATCAATGAATACATTTAGACGAAATTTGTACTTTTTTAATACTTGGCTAAAATTCATGTGACTAGCGAACCTTTGAAAAGGGTTTTCGAAACTGAACGCCGATATATTTGGAACAACAACATTGATGGAATCCAGCAGCCTGTGTGGACGTTAATCCAGTAATTTCTTTTAGTTATTAGACATTCTGTTATTAAATATTTTTAGTGCCATATCTGTTTTCTTTTTCGGATAGCCTTTAGTTTGCATTAAAGAGTACTTACTTCTGCAGTGTATACTTTTTACTCAGGATGTCTTCGACTCTTTAAATTTTAGTCCATTACAGCTTCATAATTCCAAGTTACATTTGATTTTTAAATAATTTGTTTCCACATCCCATCCTTTAGTGATTCCAATGTTAAAATTACTTTTTCTGGTATAGGTAAATCATGCTCTATTTAGTTCTGTCATTTATAGTATTCACAGTTTTCTTTCGTAGGTGGCAGATTTGCACTATCAGGTCATGTACGTCTTCGTGGTGGCTCGGTGCTGGTTCGTCTCTTCACTCCGCTGGCTTCCACATCCTTCGTACTAACCACCAATCCTATTGTACTTAATTAGTCGTCGGACAGCACAGCAAAACTACCGCCAGTCTCACGCGGTTCGATCCTTTTATAGTCAGTTTGCCGTCGTACTCTGATGGTGATCATGGAGTGTGTGCGACTGGCGGTAGTTTTGCTGTGGTTTTCGACGACTGGTTAAATACATTGGGATTGGCGTTTAATTCAAGCTAGCAAACTTGATTTAAATAATTGTCACCACCACCCACGCGATCAATTATTGTTTTATTCGTAATAACCATTGGAAGTGAGGCACGATCAAATCTTGATGGATTTACTAGTTGTTGGTACCTCATTTTCAGTACGTGGGTGGTAGATTAACACTCAGTTCCGCAAAGATTCATGAAAAATAACCATTATTAGTTTTAATGTGATGATCGCACTGGGCAATTTAGTACAACAACTTTCTTCCATATTTAGAATGTGGTCATGCCATCTTGGTGCTTTATTATGCCTTTCATTCGCAACGTATTTTTCATTGGATCCTGTGCTTCTTGCTAGTTTTGCCTCTATTATACCATTTTAGGCACATCTTTTTTAATTGTAATAAAAAATTTCCTTGCTGGTCTTCACTCCAGTAAAATATATTGATTATTTCGATACCGTAATCTTTGCGCAGATTATTTTGAGGCAACGTCAAAAATAGTGAATTGTACGTCTTCAGTGTTTCTGCGCACGATTTTTTTAATTAAATTAGAATAGCACAAGGCTGCCATCTAATTTGACGACCAACATCATTGTCATAATTTCTTTAAATTAAGTCGGTAAGTTTGCGAAAAACACCCATCTCATGGTATGTAATTAGTCGCACAACCTGGAAAGACTCCCGTCATTCACATATACTGATGCGTTTCGACTTCCCATAATCATCATCAAAGCTCGATGGAAAACTTAAGAAGCGTGAAAAATCATATAGGCGATGCTCACTATTATTAGTCTCGAATAAGTTGTCTCTCAATGGATATGTCGGCTACACAATATCAATGTAGTTATATGTTGAAGCGGCAAACCTTGGGATTGATATCGAGCATATTGCTTCATTAAGAACTGATGCGCAAGACTCTAAGCGAAGAAGCACTTGACGGACACTGGAAGCTGCAGCCAAGCCTCGGGAATTAATGACAAATAAATAATTTTTGTGTAATATTTTTTACTAATGCAGTGCGCATTTTACAAGAAAACTCATATATTTAATAATGCGTGACAAATGAAGTTTGTCAAGTAAAACGACGGCTTCTCATACTTCCTTAGATAACGTGGTTTTTATGTTAGTAGGACAGATGAATAGCTTAACAGAAATGCTTGGAAATATTAAGCATCGTCTAGATGAAACGATTAGTGTTAACACATTTAATCCACATAATGACCCTAGCTGACATGGATGCCCACAAAAATGGCAAACTAGCTCAAGTGGTGGCTCACATATCTCTGTCAATGTTTGCGTCAAAATCAACCAGTTATTTTTGGCCTTCATCGGAGTTTATGTATGTGCTTGCACTAATGGATATTAAAAGGCCACATTTGTTTCGACAAATTTGAAGACCCTGTTGGATTTCAAGATTTCTCGTTAGAACAATAACGCTCACGCGTGGTTGTCAAGTTATTAGTGGGTCATTCAGTAACAGACCTATTTAGATTGCCTATAGACCTCTGATATGTAGAATTTAAACGTCGCGTTTTGGATCAATTCTATGCCAAAACTCAGAAAACGTCAGCTGATTTATACAGATACAAACTGCTTCTGATTTTGCTTTCTCATACAATGATACGAAATAATCTGTGGTTGTCCAAGCTAACGGACTCTTTTCCGGATTTTCAACTGCAAGATCCATCATGTTAATGCTGCTTTACTTTACCAGATATGCCGCTCTGCCGAGTGTGGCTGGTGGCCTAAAAAGAGGAAGACCAGGCTCAAACAAATTCTGTTGTAATGGCCATCACAACGAGCTTAACGACATCACGGATAAACCCCATATCAGCAGCGTTCAGATGCGATATCACTTCGGGTAATTCTTAGCGTCGTATAAAGCGAGTCCGTGAAAAGCGGCACCAGCCAGTGGTTTGGAAATAGTCACAATACGTAAAGTCTCAAGCATCGTTGGAATGAGCTGTAGCAAATACATAGCTAACTGAGCAACGACGCCAGTATAGTTCCGAGACAACGCCTTTTGTTAATGACAACACGTTCCAACACCTGACGAACATTAATAGACGAGTTTTGTTCAGAATTAACGACCTGCAGGTTCTCAAAATTATTTTTTTACAAAATAGTATCCGCTTCGGACTCTACAGTTTGGTAGGAATCAAATAGCTCGTGAGGGAAAATATATCTTGAAAACTGCCACACGTAAGGATATCTATCAAAGTTAACTTTTAGAACATTTTAATGGGAAGCATGTGATAGTACAATTGGGAAATGAAGCATATGCTACAGTTTTGCTCATTCGTCGGCCACTACAAAATGTACGTCTTATGAGAGTAGAGTGATGTCAGGCTTCTAGTGCGGCGATTGCTACATTCAACAGTGTATTACATGCTAGCGTTGCAAACCACAGAAAAGTGAAATGTTTACCTTTATTGCTTCCAATGCCGCAGCATGAAATCTGTCTTTTTATATCGATTTGGTGGGTTTACTTCCTAAGCACATGGCGGGACGGCCTATATTTCCTACACGGTAGATAAATTAACCCGTTGAGTCGACCTTTCGCGTTTGAAACAGGCCATAACAAAGCATAAGTTGCTTAAAAGAGCGTTAGCTCAGTTGATTTGGTGCACAGGTTACCGTTACCGATCATGGTGCATAGTTCAAATCAAAGGAATTTAATAAAGAACTATAAGATAATGTGATTTTGAGTCTAACGCGACGACTGAACAACCGCACAGAACGTTCAAATAGGGTCTGCCATGTTGTTGCTACAAGGTCCCTGGTTCCTGGCAGGACAAATTCTATTTTGGTTAAGCGGGTCATGCGATTTATAATATCAACAGCCACAGACTTTACTTCAGCAACAATTAACTACGTATCAGGATACGTCCGTCAGATGAACCCGAAACCACGTGGCCCCAAGATATCTGAATGGTATCAGCTATTCAAGAGTGCTTAGAACAACTAATTTAAGTCATATTCGCCAATCAGTGACAAGCCTATGCTTGATGCCCTACACTCATCTGCCTAAGTTCCTACATATTTGTGACTTAGGTGGAGCACACGGCGCTACACCTTGTCAGTCGTGATTCTTATCGCCTGGTGAAGGTGGACACTCAGTAGAACATACCCGACGGACTCCACGCTTTAGTTAGCGATCGATTAAACACGTTTACGAGACCAACTCATAAAGGGAGAAAATTTTGTAGAGGAAAATCTTAAAGTCGAGAACGCGCCAGTGCTCTACTTAGAGCTGATGTGAATTCTAGAAAAAATACCATGAAAAAGCGCAAGCCTTAATAATAGAAAGCATCATTAAAATCCTAAGGCAGCAGCTAAGTCTCATTAAAGAAAATACTACGGGTTTGGCAATAAATAGAAGCTGTACAATCACCACAAAAAACGCAGACCCAGACAATACCTAACCAAAATAGACAAAATAACAAAACCCTGTACGAGAAAACAGGTGCGCACATTTTTCTTAAACAGATGGTATGCTTTGGCAACTTGCTGACGATAAATAAAGTATACAATTCGAAAACGAGTGACTTAAGCTCCGTACCTTAATCAAGGTTGCGATTTCGATATAAACACCTGAACCAATTATGTACATACATTTGTCAATATAAACTAATTTTTTGACTGAGGTGGATTCGACCGCATTTTTTCTTGTGCGGGACAATTGACAGCACTCGTAAGTCGGTAAAATCTTCAGTGTTGTACATTTTTGAGTTGCTCCGATTATTGGCTTTGATTGATGGGTTCTCGCGTGTCCCTTCTTTTTTAAGCCTTCCATTAGCTGCCTGTCTGAAAATGACGTTGGAACAAGATTTTCCACTTTTTGTCAGGATCTTAGCAAGAATATTCACAAACAAATTTCTCTTCACTTATTCGGTGTGTTCTTCTTCCTACTGATCAATTAATGATTTATTACTGAGGAGCACAATAGATATTATTTTAATAAATAAAGAGCTGGTATGTGATTTAAAATCAAACTTTTACATATAATTATGCTTAATATATAAAGTTTGTCAAGTACAATTTTGGCTTCTGGTATTTTGAAGAATTGGTTTTTATGTTAGCAAGACAGATGTATACCTTTACCAAAGAGTTCGAATAGATTATTGTTAACACTAACGGATTCTACATTAGGGACCCAATTCACTGGGGAACAAAAAATTATGACCATGGAATTTTTCCAATGTACGCCACACGTGTGTAAGTTATACAATTAATCAATTATTGATAGCACGGATAATGATACCGATTTTTAAAAATCAGGTTTTCGTGTTTGAGAAAAACAATAATCCTACTGATTCTAACCAGGCACATAGCCTAGCAAACGTACTGTCGGTCACACTTACTGATGCGTTTCGGCCTTGCATGAACATCATCAGAATACTTCGGCAAACTATGTAACGAGGATCAAACTGCAATGCATATTTGTGGAAAGAAAGATTAGACATGTGGCGCTCACATCTAGTAGTCTCGCATACATTGTACTTGACTGGAAATGTCGGCTGCACAATTTCTATGTAATCACGCACATTAACCTTCTGGAACTTTCGCTACATATGTGTAAGTTATACAATTAATCAGTCATTGATTGCACTAGTGGTAATCAAAATTCGTTAAATCAAGTTTGCCTGCTTTAGATTAACAGTAATCATATTGTATCTAGCCAGTCACACAAAATTACAAAACCACCCTCAGCTCGTGCACAACTTAATGATAGACGAAACCTCGGTATTTGAGCATATTCGCTTATCAGTACGAGGGTTGCACAATTATCCTGTGCTAGGATCGGTTCTAAGTGAGAGATGCTAAATATTTTATATTTTAAGAGATTTTAGTTGTAGCTTTGTTATTCTGATAAGTGATTATCTGACATCTAGAGTTATTAACTAAGTCTGTCACTTTATGTACGAAATATGCTGAAAATAAGGTCTGCGCCTACTTTGAAGTAGCTGTTCTTATTTAAATCAACGTTGAAATTTTCAAATAAACGCTTATCTCAAAGTATATCTCAGTGATTATTTCAAAATAATGACCTTGACTTAATAATCCTTAACAATCGCACAGAATTGATTTAATAGTGATGTTTGGTATTAAACAGTCGATTCATGTTTCCCGTTATAAATTAGAATCTGTTATGACCGTTGTTTCGCATATACCTGTACGCTGATCAAATTAATTTTTGCAGTCTTTTATTAACAATATTCTGTTTTTATCTATTTAGACGATGACTTCGTCCGCAAGCAGTGTATCTTTGGAAAAACATGACAGCATCGCCCAAGGTCAGATTTCGACCACCTGTATTACCTATAATCGCCCGACTTACACACCAAGCGGAAATGGTAGCATAGTGAGTGGGGTTCCCGATGAACGAATATCGACGAATGGCAGCATCCAGGCTGGGCAGACATATCGTTTTCGAAGCGGAAAGAATAGTGCATTGTATAGAAGGAAATTGCCTAATAATACACCGTCAATCGCCACACAGGATTGTAAAAAATTGTCCGTCGCTGCAGACACGTTTACTAAGCCACAACATCAACAGCAGCCAAATCAGCTACGAAACATAAAAAACTCGCTGAGCTTGACTACAGCGATTCCAAATACTATTCCAGATATCAGTCTTTTGAATCAGCATGACAGTGTTGCATGCACGACTCAATTGAATGCTAAACCATCAGAAAATATAGGTGATGATTCGAATTCTGAGGCAAATATAAACTCAAAAAGTGTCGCTAAGCATATAGCTAGTATTTGTGGTAGCATCAATAATGTCATAACTCGTAGTGGGGTAACGGGATCTATTGGTAATTATAGTGCAAATTCGTTACCTGAGCTGATATCTCCGATAACGTTGATTACTGCAAAGTCGAGTCTTAGTAGACAACGATGTACCCCGAAAGGTCGTATATATCGACAGCTAGAACAGCAATACCTTCAAAGTGAGATAGACAGCAATTTATCTACTAAACGAGGAAATATGGTGCGTTCTGCAGATAGCACAAACAAAAGCAATGTTCACAGCGGACCCCGGCTAGAAAAAGGAAATCCGTCGCTGAAGGATGCCACGCAAGTTGTAGAGCAGAAGTGCCAACGATGGCGACAGAATACCAATGTAAGTTAAACAAAGCAATAGATGATATAAACAAATTGGAGTCTTTGGTATCCACACTAGGAATAAACCACCTGGTGGTCTTTTACAGCCAAATTATAACTGTTAATTTAATATATATCAGTTAGATACTGTTTGTTGCAGAGAAATAATATATATGCAATTGTGTATTAGGTGTTGCACACCTGGTAACAAATTAGTTCAAATATGACCAGAAGGATAAACCAAAGGCAGCATGAACAGAAAGTATAATCTCGTGCACATTTGTTTCGTGCTTACTGGCAACTCATCAGTAGGAGCCGGTATTACGCCTTTAACCACTATATATTTGGGTGAAGAATGTGGCACAATGAAGACGGTACAATCTCCTAGACGAATGTGTAAACCTGCAATAGTGAAACTAACATCATATAAAGTCTACGACAATGCGACTTCAAATTGTAACGCATTTCCATTGAGACGAATACTTACTCAGTCCGATCGAAGACAAAACGAAATTGGAAATTGTGATCAATCGGATCTTTGTGAAATTGTCCGTGCAAAGCTACTACCCGCGTACGCAAAACGCGGCATTGGAAAATATGAAGCTGGCACTCCGCAATCAAATAATAAAATACTAGTCTCCTATACGAGTGAAAGCTCAGTGAGTATTGCTAACTTCATGGAAAATCTCGACAATGCCACTTCAGCCAACTCACTATATATATATATATATATATATATATATATATATATATATATATATATATATATATATATATATATATATATCGAGCCTAATGATACCAACACTATGGCTATTCAGTTCGTACCCGATACCAACATTATGGTACCGAAAAGGCACATGGCACTAACAGTATGGTTGCCGAGTCGGTACATAGTACCAACACGATTGATTTCAATGTATGCTAAAGTACACCAAAATTGATAATTACAACTATACCTTAACGCATGTTACTACAACAAATCCGTACACTCTGACCTTGATCGATATCAGTTCTCACATTTCGCGATAATTATGACATGATTCAATTAAATGTATAACATTTAGATACTGTTTGATGTGGAGAAATAATATATATACAATAGTGTATTAGATGTTGCGCGCCTAGTTACAAATTAGTTCAATTATGACCATAAGGATAAAACAAAGACAGCATGATCGGAAAGTAAAATCTCGTGCACGTTCGTTTCATACTTACTGGGTACTCATCAGTAGGAGACGGTATTACGCCCTTTACCCATCATATATTTGGGTGAGGAATGTGGGAAAATACGACGGCAAAATCTCCTTACTATAAATAATATATACACCGAGCTTGTAAAGAGTACTAACTCTATGATTGTTGAGTCCTCTGGTCATATTTGAATTTTTTTACTAGGTGCGCAACACCATATATATATATATATACATATATATATATATATATATATATATATATATATATATATATATATATATATATATATATATATATATATATATACATTAATTCTCCGCAACGAACAGTGTCTAACTGTTATTTATTTGGTTGAATGATGTAATGATTATCGCGAAATATGATAACTGATTTCGATCAGGGCCAGAGTGTATGGATTTGCTGGACTAACAGTGGTTTTATATCACAATTTTGGTAAAATATATCATACCTTAAAATCCACTATTTTAGCACCATGTCCCGACTTGGCAACTTTAGTGTTTGCACCTTATCCTCGGCAACCATATGGTTGGTGTGAAGTACCAAATCAACAACTTGATTGTTGATACTGTTTACAAGCTCGGTATATATTATACATATTGAGTTGGTTGTAAAGTTGCATTACCGAAGACTTTATGAAGTTAGCCCTACTACTGCAGGTTTGCACATTCGTATAGTAGATTGTACCGTCCAATTGTCCCACATTACTCTCCCAAATATATAGTTCGTATAGGGCGTAACATGGGCTCCTACTCATGAGTCGCCAGTAAGCACGAAACGAATGTGCACATGAGATTATGCCTTGGGTTCGTGCTGTATTTTGTTTATCCTTCTGGTCATATATGAATTTAATTGCCATGTAACATTGAATTATCAATTCGTAAAGGCTAATATATTCCTATTTTGTGCTGTCTGTCTGTTTCTTAAGGAAGGTGTTGTGTCGTTAAGGCTGATAAAGTGAGACAGAGAAAGTAACGTTTTATCTTCCTCAATAATAATAAAGGTATTATCTTTATTATTATTATTATAATTAGTGGTCGTAGTATTAGTATTTGTAGTAATTAATGTATTGCTTGCAGTGGATGCAAAATTTGTAACAATAGCAATACTGCTTCCATCTGAATCGAATGGATGTAGTAAAATTTTCGTGCATGAAATATGATCTCATGTTTCATTTGGATAATAATGAGTTCCTTTGATATGAAGTTTAGAAAACCTAAGCGAATTTGATCTCAGAAGTTAATTCGACAGTTAGGATGATGGATTTTGTTGAGAACAGTAATTGAGTTCCTAGTAAGAGCGAAACCGGTCTGCCGGATGAATTATCTTTGCTACCTTATACAAAGCTTGTTTTTTACTGGCAACTATATATAAGCTCGCAAACTTGATTTAAATAATTGTTATCACCATTCGCGCAATCAATGTTTGTTTAATTGTATAAGGAAAGGCTAATCAAAATCATAAGTTAGCATATAGCTGAAAAGTTTATGGAGTTTGGAGCAAGGTGGTGCAGCGGATAGAGTCCAGCAATCTAAGGCAAATGTGCTTCAGTTCGATCCCTGTTCGCTGCCAAGTTCTGGACAGAACTTAACGAGTTTCCAATATACACTAAATCGGTCTATTGGACAAACTGTCTCTGCTATCTTAACAAAATACTTAGTTGATACTGACAAATGTAAACATATCTTGAATTAAAGTTTGTGAGCTTGAAATAAACAATAATCCCATTTTATTTAACCAGTCGTCGAACAACATAACAAAACAACCGTTGGCCACAACGCGCTGACACGTTTCGACCTTCCGTGATCATCATCAGAGTACGACGGCAAACTGACTATTGAGGATCAAACCGCATTGCATATATATGGAAAGCAAAATTAGATATGCGGCTCTCACCTCTATTAGTCTTGCATACATTGTACGTGACTGGAAATGTCGGCTGCACAATTTCTATGTAGTAACGAACATTAGCTGTTTGTAGCTTTCTGCCACACACACACACACACACACACACATACATATATATATATATATATATATATATATATATATATATATATAGGCAATATATCTAATTTGCTTTTTCCATATATATATATATATAATATATATATATATATATATATATAATGCGGTTTGATCCTCGCTAGTCAGTTTGCTATCGTACTCTGATGATGATCATGGAAGTTCGAAACGCGTCAGTGCGTTGTGACTGGCGGTAGTTCTGTTATGTTATTCGACGACTGGTTAAATGCAATGGGATTGGTGTTTACTTCAAGCTCGCAAATTTGTTTTAAAGAATTGTTACCACCACCCGCGCAATCAATTATTTGTGCATGAGATTATACTTTCCGTTCATGCTGTCTTTGGTTTATCCTTCTGGTCTCAACTGAACTAATTTGTTACTAGGTTCGCAACACCTAATACATACTTGCAATCAATTATTTTTAAATGAAAACATAATTTGATTGGTGCCTGTATCAAGCTCTAAACATTTGTTTAAATCATTTTTATTACCACATGTTGGATGCGCACGGAAAATACAAAATAGCATTGACTTCAGGGGTAGTGGTAACATTTCTTTAAATAAAGTTTGCGAGCTTGAAGTAAACACCAATCACATTGTATGTAACCAGTCGTCGAATAACATAACAGAAGTACCACCAGTCGCACGCACTGACGCGTTTCGATCTTCCATCATCATCATCATCATGCACAGCCATACAAAAGCCAAAAGTGACTAATGCTTCACTGTCATATATTGGACGTGACTGTAAATGTCGGCTGCACAATTTCTTTGCAGTCACGAACAAATTTTTTTCAGCTTTCGCCACGTATATAGATAGGTAAAGCTATTAAACAGTCAATGATTGCGCGGGCGATGGTGACAATTCTTTAAATCAAGTTTGCGAGCTTGAAGTAAACATCAATCCCATTGTATTTAACCAATCGTCGATCAACATAGTAAAACTACCACCAGTCTCAGGCACTGACGCGTTTCGACCATCCATGATCATCATCAAACTAGCATATTTCAATTATCCAAATCTTTTACCTTTATTGTAGCTTTTGTAGCTTGGCTTTATCAAACAATGTCGCCAATCTTAATTCGGCTTTAGCTCATGTTTGAAACTGTAATATCGTTGTGATTAATTTTGTAAAATAATTTAACACTTATTATGCTCTGCTTTGTGTCTGGCTTGGAATATGCTCTGAAATGTTTAGCCTTTTCACATTCGCATTATGAAGAAAGTTAATTGCATCACTGCAATTAATTTAAAACCATTGTTGAATTTAAATTTATACAATTGGAGAGGAGATGTTTCCAATTATAAAGCAGCGCTTATTTACAAATAATCCGACCATTCTTTAAACACCAAGCAAATGCACTACCTAAAAGGTTAGACGAAATTGCAAAGTAAGTCAATAAGCGAAGTACCTTTCTGATAGAAGTATCCAGATTTATATGGTCTCACTTCCATATTATTACCATTTCCATGAATCGAAGTGTAGATTTGATGAGAGAATGCTGGAGCATTGGTCCTGGAAGAGCCCTGCAATATAACCAAGTAGTGAGCTCCTTCCCATAGTGCCATATTCATTGCTTACAAACGAATTCGGACAGTTCTGTATTTTAAAAAATCGTTGATTAAATGGGTGGTGAAATCAATTCTTTAAATCAAGTTTGCGAGCTTGAAATAAAAACTTGGTTAAATAAAATTGGATTGGTGTTTATTTAAAGTTCGCAAAATTTATTTTAATCATTGTTATATTTTTGACAGCCCTGTACTCTAAATAGAACAAAGAATGCTGATGGTAACAACGCGATGAATAACGAGAGCCATTACACATGAATAGGAGATAATTCGCTGAATATCCTGATCGATATTTGTGCTCGCCTTAGCTAGTTGCCAGGAAAGCAAAAATTCTATTTCCAAAGGCTAAATACCGTTAGTGAAAATAGAATTTAAGCTCTAGTTAACGTTTTTCTTATTGACTAAAGCTGAATTTGTTACTTTTTGTTGTTTAGTTGATTTACATTTTCTTCGTCTTACTCTGCTCTTTAAACATTTTAGCTTGTAAAATGTTTTTCACTTTCATATTGGTGATAAGTTATTTTGTATTTATTCTTTTGAAATATGTTCTAACCTGACTTTGTATTAATACCTAAATGATTAAAGGAACACACATTTCACATGATGCATATCTGGTACCTTTAATAATTTAGTAGAAAAACAAATTAGCACTATTTTTAAAACCTTTGCCACTGTTCACTGTCTATCAAACTTTTTGTTCTTTTCAACTTATTTGGTTAATTTCTACGCAAAAATATTGAAGCCGTCGACCTGTTTCTCTCCACGCCGTTTGGATCATAGTTTTCTGTCGAAATTTTCGTCCGAAAACTTGTGCCACGATAGTCAGGTTATTTGTTCCACTGAAGAGTTCGAAAATACAAATGATGAGTTCATCAATGACGCAGATAACTTTAAATATAACTCGCCGATATCCAATTTCAATAGCAACTTGCAAAAACATTTGCATGATGATCATTTAGCAAATTTTGGTCCTTGTGAGGACCATGAACCTAAGCTGCAGTCAATGAATAGAGTTCCGGAACCACGTTTCAACGAACCGAGTGCCAGTACTGCACCTTATAGAAGACGTGTCGGTGATGTGGCTAGTCTGATATCTTCAGACAACATTGATTCCTCGTCATCCGAAACTCCTAATACTATGCCTAATTCAACCTCACTCAGTGTAATTTGGTCTGATGCCATAGATCTCTCGTCCAGACACTCTGGCCACTCTGAACTGCATTCGTGTGATGGGAAGACAGACACCTACAAAGCTTATGACTCTCAAATCAATGCGACAAATGTTATCAACTATCCTCTCTCGTATTGTCACAGCGAGCAGAAACCATGTGATGGAACTTCAGCTTCAGATTTTCCATGCAACTCTAATCTAAATTTTAGTGATCCGTTAGGTCTGAAAGATGCGCGATCTGGCGCCGGACACAAGAAAGTGGCAACGAAGGCTGTGTTAAGTATTACACAGCTGGAAACTGCAAACTTGAACTCTATAAACAACGCGAACATGAATTGTTTACAGGTAAATTATACCATGATATTGTCTGAGTGCCTAATTTACAGCCAGTTTTTTTCTTTTTAAATGCTTACAAAATGTTATATTAAGCGATCTAGTACACTACGGTTAGAATGCCTATTGAACGGAATCGCCTGCCCGTGATATATTCCCTCCGAAAGTACTTTGTTATATTCTGAACAATGCAGACAGTGACAATGGGATTTCGAGATTAAATAATCGTTCTTACTAGGCGAAGTTAATAGAAGCTAGGCATTCGGACATCTTCACTGGTCACTGTGGCCGACATCCTTGTTGGGCTCTGATCTTGTATCAATTTCTTGGCATATCCGCTCTCGTGTAGGCGTCTGTTTATGGGAATCGGGATAGAAATCAAATTATTATCCAGTAGGACTTACTGACGCGCTTCCGTTATCCATCGTCAGATCACAATGGCAAACTTGCCTTACCTGATTATCGGGTTGCGATCCGATTTGTTTGAATCCGCTGTCTTCCTGTTTTTTTCTCCATAATTTTCGATATCCGGTTACGGATATCTTTTTCAATGGAAAGCTAATATCATACTAAGTTGACAATCAATATGTCAAGTGGAAATATTAGTTTAAACTTGCCTTATGTTGATCAAATAGCGTAATATAAATAATTTACTGAATAAAAAATTCCTCTTTAACTCCTAACAGCCTCACATGCAGTTTACTTGGCTTGAATTTTGGCAGTGACATCACCACTCGGTCATGCAAAAAAGCATTGCAACCGAGTATGAGGATAAGTATCTAATTAACGTTTGCGGATTTGAGGTACGCACACATCCTTTTGTTAACCATTTGCAACCCAGCAAAACTATCGCCAGTACTCAGTGTTAAAATGTTTCGAACTTCCACGATCATTATTTGAACTAGAGACCAACAAGAACTACACTGTATTCTATAAATAGTGTACCGGAAACGGAAATGCGACTTTTGCACTTAGTAGTTGTACATATATTCGACCTGTGCTTGAATATCGACTATACGATTACTATTCAGTCACAATGATATATTTATTGCTATTTTTGCTACATTCATATAAGATATTACACTGTACATTTAATGCAAACCTCCGAAAAACACTGAATGCGTTTTAGAGCCAGTCGCACAGCATTGCAAGCTTTTTAAAAATTGTTGTTATCGCCACCCGCGCAATCAAGGACTGTTTAATCTAAACCTGAGATTTGTTATTGGCTTAAATCTTCAATATATCGCACTCACGTTTTTTACCTAACGATCGGTCAGAACAATTAATTTGCGTTACATAGGTTGTAAATACGTGTAAGTTGTATGCTAAATGGAAGCTGCGTTATATTTTCACTAGGGCACTGCTACGTATTTCCTGATGCTAATACGATTGTTCAGCTCAACCGATTCATACTAACATATGCAACTTTGATTGTATTACTTATTGCTAGTTTGACAAATATGATGCCAGATAATGCCAATGCACTTTAATTATATATTAACGGGAGAGTTCAAACAGTCATTGTACTTACTGCTACAAATTGTTAACAAAGCTGTCATTGCCGTAAGGCGGTATCGAAGCTGTTTGGTTGACATGGAGAATACACTTTTGGCCAACGTCTCCAATGGCCTTTGACGAAACAAATCCAGCTCCAGCCCTGTATGTGGCGTTAGTACAGCACAAAAAGAAGACAACCACACTGAAGTAAATTAAGACGCGATAATGCTATTTGGTAGCACAAAAATGTAAATATGAGTAATTTATCGTTTTCGTCGTGCTCCACAGTCTATTCACATTAGCTGGAGCATCTTTAACTATGTGCTCGATTTAACTCGTTTTTAAATAGGGAAATGTATTGGTGGATCAGACAATCTATGGAATCGGCGCGTTTTGTCTACTCTTGCTGTGCAATTTCGTTTTAATGTCCGCTACATTTTCTATTCCAGAATAAAATATTGGTTGTGTCGACGTCGGTGGCGTATAACCTTAGAAAATTTAAAATGCATTATACAATAAATGAAAACCTAGATCTCCTGCATGTCAGAATCCAAACAAGTCAATGCCACAAAATCCTAACTAGCAAAACTTCTCCACTGAACCCTGTTTTCGCTAGACTTTCACATATGTTTGCCAATTAAATTTTATCTTGGCCAAGGAGAGAACGATGTACCTTGATCGAGAGACTGATATCGCGAATAATTGTATTCAGCCAATAGAATGCTGACCTGTCTCTCCTGCGGTTCGTCCAACCATCCGACTTGCTTCTGTGGCTTGGCGATATCTATATATATATATATATATATATATATATATTGAAATTAAACAGGGTCGGAGCGATGCCACATTCTTGTTGAACGCCAGAACCAATCGCAAAAAAGCTCAGAGGGGCTCTTACAAGTGCAAATACATGCAGACGAGTCATTATAACAAGCTGCAAGCAGTTGAAATATTTTTTCCAGGACGCTATTTTTTAGCATAGCTCGCCAAAAACTTATGCGTGAAATAGAATCGAAAGCAACTTAGTAGTCTATGAAAGCAAAATTTATGGGTCGCTGATACTGCTATTGCGATTCAAGAATGCTGTGGATTGTTGGTGTAAACCCTGCCTGAGCTTGCCTGATACGCTTCTCTCGGTCTTCGCAAATCCTAAGGATAAATGAACTGACTACCTTTGATGTAGCACAAGGAAATGATACCGCGATAGGTCGCAGAAGTCCTGGTGTCACAGTTTATGTGAGTGAGCACTCATAGATACATTCGGCTACTCATTTGAGACAAATTCCCCTTTCCCAGATTGCGATAATTATCTTGTTCAGATTCTTATGAACCTGTATTCAATTGGATTTAAAAACATCAGAAGGAAAGACATCGAATTCGGCAGTTTTGCTCTCCCTTATAAGATCGTAAGTCTGATATTTAATCAAATGTATCAGTTTCGATGTCCATTCCGTAACACTTTCGAGGATGCACCTCATCTCTAACCGTGCTGTTTACAATATTTGACGGTATGGGATTTTTTGGATGTGAATGACACGTACTTCAAAACCTGATGGTGCTCGTACTCCCTTGAGAGAATGACTACTATCAATAGGTCTGATTTTAGCGTACGAATGAATTTCCTTATAGCGGTTAGAAGACTTTGGTCAGAACCATTTCATTAAGCCTGTAAAACGCTTGTAATACGCTCTCATGTCCTTGAATAAAGATAACACACGTCTGCTTACCAGAATGTGGTCAATCTCAGTACGTTGACATGCCATCGTACCACCTGTATGGATAGCCTCGCTGAGCCTTGTAGCAAGATGCTGTTTATGGTGCTGGAAAATTGAGTTAATCGCGACCATGTTAAGGCTAAGGAAAATATTTGAAAGCTTGATACTGTTATCATAGATAGTTTCATCAAGGGTCCATCTTTTTTTGCAGCTAGGCCTATTTTTGTATTGAAATCACCGATAATCAAAAGGATTTCTGAACACTTCTCGAGGACAGTAGCCAAATGTAATATTTTTTAAATCATGGTTTTTTTTAACGTAATAGATCACAGTTGGTGCTTATACGTTTGCGATTCCGAATGCTTGATTGCCTAAGTCAAACCCAGCATAAACCAAACTAGATCTTATCGTTCTCCAGTCAAGAATGGCCTTTATTACTTCACTGGATAGACGAAGGGCGTCATTATACCTGGCTGGATCACTCTCGTATTGGGATAACAGAAGCATTGTCATATACTATAAGCTAAGCGTGAATGAGATACATTGTTGAGTTCTCAAATTAATTCCGGTCTCCTCGAGAGAAGCGATGTGGATACCGCGCTTGTGCAGTTCATCAGCCGTAAAGATAGACTAGCTCGTAAGGCAAGACCCCTTACATTACCTGAGCCAATGGATTATCTACCTTTTGTAAAATTGAACCAGTGAGGGCTAGAAAAGGCTTTTGTTAGTCCACCGTGCATGTTTTGGTGTGCGTTCTGGGGGCCAAATTTCAACACTTGAATATTGAAATCAGAGTTATTATGATCATGAGCGTTGTGAAAGTTTGAAAATATCAGGATTTAATCAATGAAAATAGCATTCGCCTATTACGAAAGGTTCTGCATTCCTTTCCTAAGCAAATTAAATCTATAAATAGTATTATTAATTAATTTTAAGATGACGTTTTAAGGTTTACATATTAATTAGGTTCTTTGCTAAGCTGCATCTTGTTAATATTTTGTATTTCTGGATTATTTTCCTATGATGTAAACAGGAAGATGCTAATGATCATCTAAAGATTGTTAAAAAATCAAACTTATCTAAACGTGTTAAACCTGCTATTTGTGATAACAAACAAGAAAATTTTGAAAAATCAGACATGGATGCCGTCAATAAGTTTAAGGGAGGAATGGATTTCAAAAAAGAAGCACATGGTGATATCGGTATACTTGATGCTTTTGGAGATATTGAACAGTCTCAACCATCAGCTCCCTTTCTAGTTGGCAGAGCACGACAGATTGATTTTCCCGGTCCACCTGTAGTAAAAGATGAATTAGTATTAGGATGCATAGAGCGCCAGTCCAGTGCGATGGAAGATGACAACGAAAAAAATGAAGAAATTTCCTCTAGTTTACATTATTTTACGCCCAAACCAGCACCAGAGAAGGCCAAGAAAGCACGTAAGCTCTTTTAAAAACCGTACTCTGTTTTTACAGTTCATATTTTATGGAATTGATTTTGTTCAGTTTCCTCTGTGATTATTAAATAAAATATTTTGGTTATCGCTTTTTTTACATGTATGACAACGTAATTAAATATGAAGTAAATTAATTATTTAAATCAAGTTTTCGATCTTGATATAAACAACAATCCCATTATATATATATATATATATATAAATTTTCAGTATAATCTATGTATTTTATATCATAGAAAGAGCAATTCATTCAGTTAACCGATTTCGCCCTTATTTAGAATTGTTCAAATACTGTCTAAAATTTTCTGCCGACATGGCTCGAACCTGGACACTTCTGCTTCGGAGTCTGCGAATTTATACTTGATTTTTTTTTAAATTGATCACCAACCGCGCAACCAATAATCGTTTACCTATAGAGGTCATTTAATGTTTGATAAAAAAGTTCAGATAATAAATTTAATAAACATCGTTACCTAGCTAAATTAATTTCAAATTCCATCTTTCATCGAATTAGTGATACCATTTCCATTCTAAAAGTAAAATTAGATCATACCAAACACAATAAATCTCATTTTCGTATTATTTGCCTAAAACGAGCATGTTTTTATATTTTCAAATGCGAAATTAAAAAAGTTTGCAACGCGTAAAGAAAATGAAATATGGATCGTTGATTAATTAAAAAATCAGCGATTGCTGATGGTCTCAAATAGTCGTGTGTAATTTCCCGAACGACCAAACTCGTAATGACTTGAGAGATTGAATATAGAAATTTAAATATTTTTGTTATATTAAATTAACACAAACTCGCATATGCGCAGTATTTCGATGAAACATCAGGTATTCTCATCAGATTTTATTTTTCAGATAATTAATGCATGCAAATAAATAGGAATTAGCTGGCAGTCTGTGAAGTGTTATTGATTTTCAAATTGCAGCCTGATTTATTTCAGCAGAAAAAACATGTGTGTACATTGAATATAAATTGTATGTGATGTAATGCATGCAAATGATTGGTCGTATCTCTATTTTACTTCCTATTCCCGTTTCTATTTGCTGCTTGGTTTGCTTTTGAAAAAAAACATGCAAAATTGTTCATTTGTAGACACTTGAAGAGAAAATTAGGAATTATTGCTTATGTGTATAGTATGAAACTAATCATAAAAACGGCTTACTAAGATAAAATTTATTATAAAAGCAGGCTTATGCAATACATTTTAAAGACAATTTTTCGCCACATCCTCATGACTGTATGTGTTTTGTTTCTGTATAATGTAAATAAACAGCCTAGCACAACGAATTCCATATTTAATGTTTTTAAAACTATTTAGCGTATTTTTCTTCTGACGCTTCGAGCTCGATTTTCCGAACCCATCTTCAAAGTAGGTCTCATACATTACAAATTGGCAACATAGAATACATCATGAAATAGTACATGTAACTCTCTTCGAAGATACATCTCATTTATAATCCGTATAATTTTCATTAACACAATTTATTATTAACTTTTAATAAATTTAAGTATTCATTCAACATACACGCCCACACACGCGTAATTATATGTATACAGATGTATTCCCTATAAATACATAAATATGTCGCACTAGTTTTCCAATATTGGCCAATACTTTTTCTACTAGTCATTTGGTTAAACAATTCAGGTTATGATTACACACATTTAGATTCTCAATTCTATACATGTAAAGCATTAAGAAATAATATACAGCCATAAAATGTTGCAAATACATGTCAAGTTACCCTATCTGAGCAATGAACTTTCTAATGCATATATCAACTCAAAGCAATCCTATATCTCAACAATCAACATACAACCATGTTAATAAATAGATAAATACATATCCACTAATTAGGATATTGATGTGTGTTTACGAAGTGTTAATGAATACTCGAGTAAGTTCAATTAACAATCCACAAATTAAGATGAAGTGCGGCAGTTTGGCTCAGTGGTTAGAGCATCAGATTCCGAAGCAGACGTGCTCAGGTTCGAGCCCTGTCCGAGGCAAATTCTGGACAGTACGTCTACTGGATGAATTGCCTTTTCTACACTATACAATTCTTAGTTTAAACTGACGAATTTATGCACATAATGGGTCAGATGTTTAAATCAAGATCGCAAACTATTAAAATTGATTGAATTGAAGAATTGAAAATAATTCGAGAAATCAGAAAATATGTTGAACTAATGATGGCGTTTTGAATGAGAGAGCGTTAAAAGGTGAAAGGGATAATCGGCGTGACCGCAAATACGCCTCATGTATAATTTACACTACCCGCCTAAATCCAGAAGAATTTTAATGTTTTATTTATAAAGCGAAAAAATGTTAAATGAATCCTATTAAATAAAATTTAGGCAATGCGAATTGTTACTGAAAGCAGTATAGCACATTTAATTAAAATCGAAAGAACGAAGTCGAATAGCTTAATTTTTTACGCGTGTATTTTATCATAGATTGGTATAGGAGTATGTATATGCATTTTTGAGCATTTGTTGAACGATAACTAGAATTAGTTAAATGTTAATGGTAAATTGTATTAAAATTAATGTCAATGGTTCTAAAGATATAGTTGCTTTTATTATTTGATTTTCCTCTACGTTGCCTAATTATGCGTGTATGGAACTGTATCTGATGATAGATTCGAAAAAGTGAGCTCGAAATACGTTAAACAGCCTCGAAAACACAAGAATATCGATTATTCATACAATGGCACTTCGCTGCCACAAGAAGCATTGTCCTATAATGATCAATTGAGAGCAACCAATCAGAATCCATGTTATTTTATATGGTTATCTGGTAAATCCTGGCTCCATTGTTTCTAATATAAATGGCCTTATCGACAAGCCGACTTCTGAGCGTACGGAACTCCGTTACCTCGTCATTCATTGATACCATTTTCTGGACTATTTCATCAAGTGCCACTCCCTGTAAAATTCCAGAAGTCACAGTTCTAAAATGATACGGGTCTTATTTTGCAGGAACCTTGTTAACAAAAATTGATGACGGTTGCATCTGCTAATTTATACAATTTTTCAATGCAACAATTTCTTAGCTAGCATAACTATCATTAAACCGCATACATTTGCCTATGTTATTTTTAACAATTATTGAATGGTTAATTTCCACAAGATTTTTCTAGCCAAATTAAAATTTCTCTATGTCTAGCACGTAACGTCATTACTTCGAAGCTTTTAATCGATATTTATATTTTAGCACTAATTAAGTACGATAATCAGTACTATGACTAACCGCACTGTTATTACTTAAATTACTCCTGGTTTCGTATTTGCGAAGAGCCGTGCACCCATTGGTAGTGGGACGGACAGTGTATTTCAATCCGCGCCCACTATGTCCACTGTATATGGATTGCTGGCGACTTTTTGAATTTTGATTTGCTGGATTTTAAAAACCATCACATTCTCACCGGTCCTCAGTTGAATACGGATGGGATGCTTGCCATTGGTCTGTTGTTGATGCACCACTACGTCATGTACCAATGTCTTTAAGCGCTGTATTGCATACGTCAGCTGATTTTGAAAATCGTTTGTTTACAGAACCGGCGCGCCAAACAGGCGCACCTCTAACCCCGTCAGTAACGCTGCCATTGAATATCTTGTCAATGCATACACCAAAAATCGCATTGCCTACTCGACTAATTTCAGTTGATGGCGCGATGTGCGCATTCTGCATTGGCGTTGGTCTGCAAATGATATGCGGCCGATCGCGAATGGTCTACCGCCGGGTTGCGACACCATTTTTTAAATTCTACTATTGGAAAATGATTTTATTGTTCCGTACCAATGCGTGCATCTCAACGTGGTACGACGGTGTCAACCATGTCTCGATGACCGATCGTACATGGGCTAACGGGGCTATGGCGGTGGTGTCACCAGGGCGTGGTGGATTTCCGACCGGCAATCGGATCTCCTATAAAATACCACATGAGCCCGACGACGGCACCATGACTCGGCGTGTGTTCCCCGCCACAAAAGGGTTCAACAACCACAGGATTACATGGACTCCTGGACAGTACCCCGTACTTCCGAATGGCGAATGAGCTCTCAACAGCCACCGGCAACCATGCAACTTACTGCTGCCTTGCAGACTGCGCTTGGATGTGCAAAGGCTAGAGGTGCGTCCTCGATCAAAAAGCCGAGTGGTGAGGGGACACCACTTGTACCAAATTCCCAAGAAACTCCATGAAATGTGGAGCCGGCTTATCCTCCAAAAGGAGTCAGCCGCAGTAAAGCAGTACCAATGGTCATTAGTGAAACGCAGCGTCTGACACAAAACTCGTTTTGAAAACGTATTTCATACAACTACGAGCCACAATCAATGACCCTATTAAATCAACTTGTAGAAACTGATTATTTTGCGTAGCATTGAATTCCATCGGTGGAACCTCGCATCTTGTCACCTTACATTTCTGGCAGATGATTCGTTTCTGGCAATTCTTTTGAATTTCACTATTCATGCTGCTCCAGAACAGCTGGTTTTTTAATGTTTATGACAGTTTAGTGACGCCAGGATAATAATACCTCTCGTTAAAAAACTAACTCTGTCCGCAAATTCTTCGCCAGTACCTCTGCATCATTTCAGCATCTTTGCACACCAATATGCCCTGCATTTGAGAAAGCATCCGATATCGCTTAGGCACGATCTAACAGCAGAAATTGTTCCAACAAGCGTAATTACTTTTTGTCTTTCTGTCGTGTTTCAACAATTTACGACATTGGAGACGTTCGCATTGTGTTGATCTGGCGCAGTGTATCCGCCGCTCCACAGTTTTGATCCCATTTTTGTTGTATTGTCGGCTCATTCCAAAGCAAGGCTTGTCAATATTTAGCGACTGCTTTGCAGCAATGATTTATGGTCGATGTATACGTCTATTAGATTCATAGTGTAGTGCCGAACGCTTACTAATTCCCACTGCATTGCTAGAATTTACTTTTTTGTAGCAGTATTAATATATTCTGCTGTGGATATCATGCGATTGGTGCTTTGTGTCGGTCTAACATCGACTTGCATCATCGCGCCAATGCCTACGTCCGAAACATCTGTAGCAATCGGCATCTGACCTGTAGAAACCCAGCATGATTGTCTTCATCAGCTGACGTTCACCTTAGTCAAATGATTACAGAGTAAAAATAAACAAAGTGGAAGCAAACACACTGTTTAATTCAACAAGGTCCAGGTAATTAATCTGTTCCCTCTCGTGCAACATGTTTCTTTTAAGAGTTTGCGGCGTGGGTACAACGAAACGGCATCTTGCAACTAGTCGACCGTGAAATCAAATGTCACTTTGTGGCTAGATCTGCCAAAAATGGTCTTTAGGAATTTATCATTCGAAGGAATCGACCCACCTGTCTCTTATTTTAGGCATGGGGTGCTCTGGCACCAAATTGATATTAGAGTCAACTGTCTGACAGCCAGTCGCGGAAATGACGTGGATGAGAAATCTCACGTGCTAGCTGATTTGCATACTTTTGTGATTAAAGAGCAAACACCGTAGCACCACCTTTGTTTAGTAGTGCATGTATGTGCGCCTATAATTCTGCTCGCTTGGTCGCATACAGAATAACATCGTCGACATAACCTTCAGCACTTGGTAAGTTTACCTGAAAGTCGTCCATTTTACTCTGAATGACTTTCGATGCATTCTTTGGACAAAACGGCACGCGTGTTAACTGATAATGTCTTTGAGATAACTGCACTATGAACTTCCAGCTATACACCATTTTAATAAAATCCTTGCTTCAGATCGAGTTTGGCAGTCCATTATTCCTGTTCAATCCGTACAAAGATATACTTTAAAACAGGCATTCTGTACAGGCTGGGTGTCGTGAGTTTGTTTAAATTTCTAAAATGTATGACTGGCTACAATGATGCATCCTTCTTCGTCACATGGACAATGAGAGCTCGAAAGACAGATAACGATTGTTCGAGCACTTTTGATTCGATTAGTTGCTGTGTGACTGCTGTGGCTGTCGACAGCTATTATGGGGCCTGCATGGACTCATTGGCTGATAAACGCCTTTAACCTCCATTTATAATTCATATCGTGCCACTGTGTCACGGTTGGACTCTTATAGAATATTCGCCAAAAAACCCACACACCAGTTGGGTGTCGTCTGCTTTTGGTTTGAGATGTGGAATATTGTTTGTACAGTTGTCAATTTTACACATACTAACACGTACGAAGTCCAATACGAGCTGCGGAACCGTCGTATTAGGCACCAAGAATTATGAATCATGGCCGTTTTTTTCGTCAGTCTTTTCCAAAGACCACTAAAGCGGAAAATATTTTCTATCTGCTTCTATGTTCAGCTGCTTTCAGATAGCCGGTGATGTTTTTTTTATCTACAAAAAGTATTTTAAAAATGAAAAATCTTACACTGTTGACTTCAAAAGAGTATGTTTGATAATCGCTGATTGCGTACTCTCTGTCATGTGGTACTCATTAATCGGGCAATTCCGTATCGGATTTTACTCTTCGAACTTATCGACGAAACCAATCCGAATTTACCGAAAACCTTTGCACTTATTGACAGAGCATTGATCTATTGAATTTGTAATGTGTTCGAGTTGGTCGCTAACGGTTAGCTTTGATGTTGCCCGGCCGTGTGGTTGGCTCAGAACTAAGTACAACCGGTGCGATGAACTTAGCAGGGAATATGTTATGCTCAGCCTGCTTATGCGCGGTCTGCATTCAACTGGCTGGGAACATTTTGTAGAAAATAGTAAAAGGCCTTGCCTCTTTTGAAATCTCAATTTGTTGATAACTGCTTGGAAGCAATTTCATTGTCACTGACTCTGCTACGATCGATGCTATGAAAAATCAATTATGACATCCTATCCCCGACTTTTATCAGGAATACAATAAAGTTTTGTGGCTGCGTCATAATCAAGAACTATTCCTTGCTTAGTTATAAGTCGGCCAAAGAATCGGATAATTTTTCGATAAATCGTTTCGTTCTAGAAGTCGTCCGTATTGTCATTTCACCTTGAATAGGTACAAACAAATTTTGTATACAGCCTGTCGTCTAGGCCGAAAATGATGTAATATTCGCTGTTTTATATCGTGTGAGGCGCGTTGGAAGTACAAAACAGGCTATCGCCGACTGATCATTTAACGGCCGTGCAGTTACTTGTAGCATATCTACGTTCAGTGAAAACGGACTGTTGTATATAGTTTTCACATTTGTCAAACAGTAAGGTTGGATGCTCATTTTCTAATGGCTCTGTAAACGCCCCGGTGGAAAGTAAATGCCGTGCGACGTTACAAAAAAGTTAAGAGCCGTGGATAATGAGATACAGTTACTGTCGGTGGCCTTTATTAGGGCCGGCGCTGCGTTCTTCAGCAAATGCCGTGAAAGTTTGCAGTGTTGCAGTGTCTAGAAGTACTCCTAGACACTCGAGGCCGGCTCTGGTTGACTGGCTGGTGTTCCTTCGTTGTGGCGTCGAAACCAGAGGGTGAGTTGCTGTGTGAAGGCTCAGAATTGTCTTGTTGAAGATCTGCGACAACACCTTGGAGGCTGGCACACGTAGAGGTCCAATAAATAGATGATCGATTCGTATGACTAGTTGTGCAGCAACAAGATTGGCGTGACTGAAATCCCAGTGACTAGGTGACACAGTGTAACGTCAGTCCAGGAATCAGCATAGGTAAACAGTCAATATGACGCGAGACAGCAAGCACACGTAGTGCACAGCAGGAGAAGTCAAACGTGCTAATGAAAAGCATGGTAAATGCACCGTGCTTATATAGTTTGGAGAACGAAAGCTTGCACGCCATTGGTTAATGGCAAATTTAGCTTGTTTTAATTGGTGAAGCGTAAATGAAATATGAATTTCATTTAGGCAATATTTCGGCGAATTGTTCTGAGCCGTTACAGTTCTATCTGAATTGTAAAATCTGCGAGTCTGTATTGCCGAAAATTCGCTTTTATATCGCCTCTTCTAGGGAATAGTACGTATGTTGAAATTCCAGTTACATAGTTTCTCAAATAAATCTTATGTGTACAGTGCTACGATATATCGCTACTTATGTCATTTCCTGCAGTATATCATAAAAGTTTACTCCTGTTGAGATTTTGTAAGAGAATTTTTAAACGCTATGGGTTTTTATTGACAGGAATTTATTATAAATAACACAAAATGATTTCCTATTAAACTGACATCGTTTGACAACTCTTGTAGACACTAATTCTATTTAGTTAATATAAACCATATGCATTTATATTGGTCATGTTATACAATTAGTCATAAGAAAAATTTCTTGGCTAGCATATTTCTCATAAAATTATGTGCTTTGAGCATTTTTATGTTGTACAATTCTTGAGAGCTGGATTCCCTTTGGACTATTCTAGCCAAATTAATATTTCTCTATAATATTCACATACTGTTTGTTGCGAAGAACTAATATATATGCAAGTATGTACTGTCCTATTATCCCACATTCATCGCCCAAATATATCGTGGTTAAAGGTCGTAATACCGGCTCCTACAGATGAGTAAGCACGAAACGAATGCGCATGAGATTATACTTTCCGTTCTTGCTGCCTTTGGTTTATCCTTCTGGACACAACTGAACTAATTTGTCACTAGGTTCGTAACACCTAATACATACTTGCACATGCAAATACTGTTATAATCTAAAGTCTTTGAATCCATACTCTAATTATACATAATATTTTATTTAAAATCAAATTTTAACAAATCTATCTTTTAACACTAATTTAAACAGTAAATTCAGTGTTGTGTGTAGCCGCACTTCTACAAATATAATTAAATCTAGTACTTTATACATTAATTACATATTTAATTGATAAAATTAATTATAAGAAAACCATATTTTAACAAACATTACACCAGAAAGTTTGTGCTATGCCTAACAAACCAAATAATAATTAATGAGCACATCTACTGATAATTGTACTTAATTAAGTAGCATCTTGGCGTATTTATGTTCACTTTTTTCATTTTATTGTTCAATCTTCTGCTCCTCTGGGTGTCATGATCTGTCGTAGAGTTGCAGATACCTGTAACTTTGAAACAATACACCATTCTAAATTTATTAAAGTAAGAACGAGATATTTCATTAAATATGAAATCTGGCGAAAGAGTTCTCCCTTCCAGCTGTACCGCACGGAAAGGCATATCCTTACCCCTATTCTAGCCAATACACACAATTAAATTTTGTAGAGGCTCCTAACCTATTCGTGTCTGAGAACCCCATAGATGCCAGATCGCTTGAAGTGCTAAAATTTACAGTAGAGTTTGATATGCTTTTATTTCCATTCGCATCCGATAAATTAAAATCCGCAATATCCTGTACTAACCTACTTGTGTCCTCAAATTTAATATCAGCCTCCATGTCTGGTTAGTTTAATAATTAAATCGACACTTAATGTTAGGCAATCGGAATGCGAAAGTTGTCTCGCTCCAACTCCCGAACAAATAATCTGGAAGGAGATATACGTGAACAACAGAATAATCAAATTACCTGTTCCAGAACGTCCCTTCTATGTGTGCTTCAATAACAGAATATAAGACAATTATAGCAGAAATATATTGTTAATATGTATTCGTTTTACTAGAGAAAAAATGTTTAAAATAGCAGCAGATCAACAGATGATACAACCAGTCGAGGTGCGTGACACTCGAAAACTGAAAATGGCGCACAATTCAAAGTCAAGTATTTAAACAAAGAATGTTCTGGAAAATAAAAAGAAAAAATTCTTTTTAAATAAAATTCGTTACAATCAGCCATGGTGGTTCAAATTTATCAGTTAATGTTATTTTACATTTGGCGGAGGATTTATCTTCCTCCACATACACCACCTTCTCAAAAAAAGACGGCTAGTAATAGACGTAATCATGATTCTTCGGCTGACGTGGCACTCTTCCAGAACGAGTTGTGCATAATGACGCCTCTGAAGTCGTCATCTCGACCGGTACAGTTTTCACTGGTTCTTCCATATCATCTGGTATTGCCAAATAGTTTTCATGCTGTGAACTGGTAGAATAAGATTTTACTATATTAGACAAATTTCTTTTGTTTATTTAACTTTTGGTAACAAGTTGTTCATTTTGAGGATGCAGTAAATTGGAACATCTTTTACACACCATTACGCCAGAATAATATACTAATGCTCTAATGCCGCATAGCCATAAAATTCATATTTATGCGTTGACTTCTGTCGAACACGATCTCCCGTTTCCTACAACCTCCTTTATTTGTAGTTAAATAAACAAAAACATTTCTACGTAAATTGAAATTTAACTGATCCACTGTTTGTATGTGTATGTGTTTGTGTGTGTGTGTGTGTGTGTGTGTGTGTGCCTCCGTATTTACTTGTTTCACTTCTTGTTTTTCGTTGTTTAAAGAAAACGTTTAACTCAATTTAACTCTTCTTTGCTTTTCTAAGCTCGCTATAATATTTTTTTCCTCTTTGACATTCAATTTTAGACAATGGTTCGCTCGAACTATTAGAACGTGACACCTCTTTTGAGTTGGCCGAGCGATCACAACAACTGAACCACGAACAGAAGGCAAATAGTCTTTCGTCAGATGTTCTATCCTATTTCCCGTTCGATGCAGCATTCGGCTCTTCGGGTCATCGCGAAATGAGTCATAGTGGCTTTTTAAAACCCATCAACATTTACGAGAAAGCAACGAAGTCTTTATCTAAGTCCAGTTTGATGATCTCGGCTGCCAAACCAAAAAATACTTCCACTGCCTGTGACTTGTCTGCCAATATTCTCGAAGCTTCTAGGGATATTGCTAAACTAAGTGCCGACGACGATATTCCAGCTTTGACACCATTAATAGATTTTGCACCCAATCACATTTTTGCTGATGAAGCTCAGGATACTGATGCACTTCGACCTAGCATTTCACTGAAATCGACCGCTGTTCCTCAGCGAAACACGGTCCAAGAAATGGTACAGACATCTAGTACTGATCGAACGGATTCGTAAGTTTTTATGATTGTTTTTTTTTAAATTGGACGTACTTTTTTATTTTTGACATATTTACTTTGTCGAAACGATCGGTTTTTTCGTTTTAATTTTGGATTTACTTAACTTGGCATAGATGCATAGTTTTCGCTTAATACTTCATCATTAAATTAATTGAAATATCCTGTATTAAATAATTTTATTTGTGATTGTTCGTTATATATTTTTGGACCCATTAACAAATAGTAAAATTTTAATTGCTAACCTAGCTTTAACATTTCCTCGTGTTGTATAATTGCAATAAAAAACACGCTGAAGCGACAAATATTTGGTCATTTATATTATCTTGTCTAAGACAATTATCCAAAAATTTGAAATTTATATTCTGCCATCTCATTTTGATAGAAAATTACGACCTGACAACTTTCGGTATATCATCATAATTGCAATGGCAACATGAGCCTTTCCAACTCTGGCAAGGTCAATTTGATTACACATTCAACTCCTAGTTGTGAGGAGGCATTGGCGGAATTAGTTTAAGTATACTAGATTACTGCTGAAGAACACTGGTTACTGACGCCTCAAAATCAGATAATCCTGGCAAACGGCACTCGTTATCCTTTGGTGGCAAAGCATCTAGAAGGATTACTTTGAATTTGAATAATCTATCCTCCCTATGAACTAGTGTTCTGGTATTTGTTACAGCGCACAAAACAGCGAATACGTTAAAATAACCATTCAATTCTGCATAGGATGACGTTAAAAAAAAATATGATCGCCTTATCTGCTAAATCGTCCACAGTGGATTTTCGAAAGCAAACTACTGCAAATGAGCCTGAACGTTAAATTTCAGACTGGTAGGCTCTCTATGTGATACTGGAGAACAACCAATATTTTCGCGAAATAGAATGAGAATTAAGATTTTAACTTAAGGACTGGATTCATCTCTCTATTCCGTCAGTGGAATTCGTCAAATTTCATGTTCCCATGTTTGAGTTTCAGGGGTTGCTAAGCGGAAGATGACTGGCGACACTAACGCCATTTTACTAGAACACAACACGCGCCAAATTATGCATAATGCCTTTCTAGCTGCCTTTGCATACCTTCATGTTCTGTTGAAGCTCTAGAATAGTTTATCTTTTCGCACTTGTTATTTTTCTACAGTTGCCAAACTTAAAGAACGTGATATTAATATTGCTTGCCTAAATAATATTAGAAATGCGTAATATATTCTACAGTAATTCATCCAGCCTAACACACACGAAAATGATACTATTATCCCTTCCTAAAGCAAACGTTTTTAGGCATATTTGATGCTGCAAGAAATGTCTTACTTGGCTGAAAAGCTATAAACTCTCATTCAGTTTATACTCGGCTCAACGTGGGAAACCGGGTTCTGGGATTCGTAAACGTAGGTGCTTTCACTTAAAATCATTTCAATTAGGCAAAGGATTTATTCTTCGAGAAGCTGTCAGACTTTGCCTCTGGAATTAAATTGGGTTCAAAACACCTAGTGACCACTAACGATTTTGGCGCCAAGCTACGCGAAGACGGCGTTGCAAAAGAAGATGTATCCGATAGTTACCTTGACAACGGCATCGCATTCTCCGATCTAACTCATAATCTTAATTTGGTCGTTACGACCTCAATTTCCCAAATTCACAGGTAGCATCTGGCTACTTGGCATATCGATATGAACCTTGGAAGTAGGACGCTGAACTTTCATTGTACTCATATTGTTCACATTATGGTAGAAAGGAGATAATTGTCCTCGGTTCAGAATATGAAAGCGTACCATACGTGCTCCGCCGGTTATAATAATAAATCAGATTGAAAGCTTTTCGTTTTTCCCTTTAGACAGAAATACTTTGATTTAGGATAACCTAGGTCTTTGCTGGTACACCTATAGTTTACCTGGTAATACACAGAAGAGTATTTGGAACATTATAAATGAAAATCTTGATCAAGTCTATATTTTCAATCCATTCCTAAAGCATGCGAAATTGTTTTCTCTTTTTTACTGTCACCGAGGAACAACAAGCGGAATCTGCTGCGAAATTGAGCTGAAGTCGCATTTTCACCAGTGGGTTTCCGAAGGATTTTGCTACCAGTTCCGCAACGTATGAAAATCAATAAATAATTATTTTTGCTTGCGAGTAGAAATCAGCATCGAAACGTAACAATTTATTTGAATTGTTTGCTAAGGTCTGACATTTTAATAATAGTCATTCTGCGAAGGAAATACGAGATTTACCAGTTTGTGTGTCTTTTTGAATCGCTTGGATGTATTTATGACGCTAGAGCACATTTAAATATTATTATACCACATTGGTAAGTGAACAGAGGTCAGACTATTACAGCCTCAATATTCAGTTATAAAAGGACGACATAGTACTCATTTACAATCAATAAAGGGCATTGAATTCCATGTCTATTTGGAAAAAAAGTTACAGACTTCCAGTCTGATGAAAAATTGCAATGCTGCTAAAAAGTATTGCCTCCCTTGAAGTTTGAACCAATCGGTGTTCAATTTTTAACGTAGTCTAGAGTGAGGGGTCAGTCCAAAATTAATCGAAGAGTTCCGTTATGGCGCCTAATCAAATACAATGGACCCTAGCACTCCAGCTAACTATCTTAATAGCAACATGCTCTTTTTTAAATCAAAGTTTTTCACTACAATTTTTCTCAGAAGGATTTGTGACTAATTACGCCAACCTAGGTAGTGGATTTGACCGCATTTTTTGTGCGGGACAATTGATAGCACTCATAGGTCGGTAAAATCTTTAATTTTCCTCATTATATATATATATATATATATATATATATATATATATATATATATATATATAGTTACATTTCCATGTGTAGCAATAGGAAGAATTTTTAAGATTCAAAACCTGTTTCTTGTTTTCTCCTCAAAAATTTACAAATGTACACACACAAATGCAAGTCTCCAAGCAGACCGGTTTGGTCCAAATAGTTAAATTCTTGCAAAAATTTCCATTAGCGGGTCTAGAATCAGGTCACATTTGCTACGCAGCCTAGGATTATCCACTGCGCCACTCCTGCCGCACACCACACGCGATTTGCATATATATATATATATGCCATCTTAATTTTTTTGTTTAGCCTATATATAATAAAAAACAAAAACATAAAATTTAAACAGGTAGTGTTTGAATTAGGTGAACGGTATGTACATATCCTCCAGTTCAGGGTCTTTCCCTGAACGAGCTTATTCTGTTGGCAAACATCAGACTGCAGTTTGTTTAGCCACAGTGGTAACTCCTCTCTATTATTTATTTACAAATTATCTTCAAAGCAACTTCTGGATTATATATATATATATATATATATATATATATATATATATATATATATATATATCAGTACATTTTAATCGCAGACAATTTCGTAGAAAACTGTTTGGTCCATACTGTGTAATTCTTTATTATATGAAAATGTCATTTGGTTCAGAGCTTGACTGCTAATCGCAGAGGCCACATGTTCTGGACAGCTGATGCCTTCCCCATTTGACCATATTTAGCCTGATTCGGAAATTCGTAGCGTTAGGGCTTGGCTATTTCGCTCTTATCCTGGCTGAAGTAGTTTTTAATAAAAAAAATTACTCTATGTTGGAATATTGATAATTTCATCCTTTGATTTTTTGCACATTACATTGTTAACATGATTGAATGAACCGATTTTGTTAAGATTTTGTGATAATTTTCTATTCGTAAACGAATTTCTTCATTTGTTTGCTTTTGTTTGTTCTTCACAAACTTTAGTCCAACGACTGCACGATTTCGCAGCTTCCGGAATTTAAATCTTAACGCCAAATAAAAATAGCATTGCTAGTGCTGTCGGTATGAGTTTGGTCTAAACGATCCGCAATAAGTGTGGATAGTTGGCTCCTTCGTGTGGATCTGGCATTCAGAACACTGTATGTCTTTGGATGACGTTAATGAATACTGTAGAATCCGATGCTTCAGTGCGTGCGTGTGATCCTTGGGCGTTCTACACTGATGTTACCGATTGCCGTCTGATTGGATGTCGATTTTCAACTTTTATGACCAAACGTATTTTTGAGCGAAACGTGACAATCAGCAGTGGCGTAAATAACTGTATTAATAAATGTATTTCGGTAAATATTCCCGGTTGCCTAGATCAAGGACTTTGCGATGTGCAACACCTTACGACGCAATAAACTGTTTGTTAGGATGTGCTTACATGATTGTTTCGGCCTCTCTTCTATCATATTTGAATTAGATTAAGGCAGTTACTTGGGAAAAAAGCAAGATTATACAGGAAGACTATAGTTATGCATATAAATTATCAGTTTCTCCATATCATTTAAAAAAAAATATTTTGCCCTTACTGATTGCTATTTACCTCTTCATTTTCTTCTCTTCTATTGACTTCTTTCCTAGCTTTATCCTTCTTTTTTAACTTTTTTCATGATTACCAATATATCCATGATTTCGCTTGTATAGTGACTTATATATTTCTATGGTTTTGTTTTTTAATTAATCGCTATAGAGACTGCATTGCTGTAAATAGGAATTTAAAAACTGATGCTTCATTGTCGCATAATTAAAAGAAATGTTCATAGTTATGCACGAGCTGTACCAAAACACTACGTCTTATTGAATAGTTTCTGTACTGTTGTTTGCAAAAACTGATTTGATCATCATCTCAGGTGCAATCAAGAGGTAAAACAATGACATGTAAGAAAATGTCTTGAATTTAAATGAGGAGCCAACGAACGTGTAATTAATCATACGATTAATTGATTAATAATGGCTCTAATATTAAATTTTAAAATATTTTATTCCAATTAGTTTTTATTAAAACGGAGTATGTGGACCTATTGATCTTTGATTGGCAATGAGATAAAATGAAGCAGTCAAATAAAAACAGCGAAAAGTATATTCAATAAAATAATTTACTGTACTATCAGCGGTACATATAGAGAAATAGTTAGTTTATCTGGGTAATCTAGTAATTAGATGATTCTTTCCAATAGTGGATATTGTTTTCAAATTTACACATCAAGAAAAAGTGTAATTTGAATATTGTACTCATATTTGTTTTAAACATATATATATATATATATATATATATATATATATATATATATATATATATATATATATATATATATAGCTGATGAACTATTGTTAATAAGCTATTTATGTGTATATAATTTTATAACAGGTAACCCCCATACCAAATTTTTAAGCATTTAAGTTGGTGATCTTACTAATGTCTTCAAATTCTCCTATGAAGAAATATTTCTGAACCAAATGTGCGTAGCAAATAATTTCTCGCACTATTTCAACAACGAAAACCGTACTTTCTAGAATAGTTTTAAATATAAACGCTAGATAGGCTACCATCTGTGAGTTATCAATAATTCATCCTGATTACTCTGCATAAAATAGAATATTTATCGTGCTTCGCTGTAAAAATCTCTGAAGTGACTGGACTGTCAGCTGGATTTGTTAACATCATCTTCGACTGCATACGTGTACCGCCCACCTAAGAAAACACGTAATTGATACATATTACCGATTTCTTAATTTGGTTTTGGCACACGCTTGTGCCATTCGCAATGCAATGATGCAATCATTGGTCACAACCTTTCTACGAGAGTATTGCAATTCTAATCGTTTGAGTGATAATTCAATATGGTACTTTATTCTTCCGTAGTTTCGATTATATATATATATATATATATATATATATATATAGCTAAATCACCAGAATATTATTTCTTCTTGCACACAACTACTCAAATCACTGTTACTTCTTACTTACAACATATGCGTAGATTATCAGCTTCTTTCTCTTATTAAACTATATTTTTCTCTGTCACGCGCTCTCCCTCTCTATTAAGGCATGTCTGTTAAGATTTAAGGCTATGTATTAGGTTTTGCGAACCGAGTAACAAATTAGTTCAGTTGTGACCAGAAGGAAAAAAAACCAAAGGTAGTGCATGAGATTATACTTTCCGTTCATGCTGCCTTTGGTTTTTCCTACTGGTCACAACTTAACTAATTTGTTACTAGGTTCGCAAAACCTAATACATACTTGCATATATATTAGTTCTTCGCAACAAACAGTATGTAACTGTAAGATTTAAGGCTGTTGATTATTTTAAGTCTGTGCATTTTAAAATGTGAACACTAGGAAATTACATGTTTGATGGCGTGGTATGTAATACGGGTGTTAATCAAGTAGATAAATGCTTGATCTTGGAATTTTTCATATGAATTTCTTATGATTTTACATACAGTCAGCTAACTTGTAATGGCGAACCGCTGCTTGCGAGCGATATAAATGTGGTCTGTGTTAAATTTATTGAAAAGTGCATCGTGACCGATAAAGTAGTTCACAGGTATTACCATAAACGTTTCTGTGGCTGACCAAGCAAGAAAAACTATTGCGTTAGTTGCTTGTATATTAGATGTGGTGCAAATTCTTTCTTGATTTGTTCTCTCAAAAATCACTGTAAAATTTACTACAAAAATCCCGAGTGTAAAGTATATCAATTCATTTTATTTGATGTAATTATTTCTCAATTGAAAATATTTTTTTTAAATATAGCCGACAGGTAAAACGAAAATAAATTTTTAATGAAATCGCCTTTCTCCTCTAGATGTGTCAGAAACTGCTTTTTATTTGTGTTCTGTAATTAATAACGTAACAGCTTTTTGTAATTTAGAGCAAATTCGACATGCCTAGTATTATAAATTTCTTTTGTTCAATTTAATCTCGTTCTTGCCCTCTCTCTCTCTTCCGTTATCTATCTAATTCAAATGCCTTCCTTCTGCTCTTTTATTTTGTTAAACATCTCAGATTTCATGATTTTGACTTTAACCCATCATAGCAAAAATTCAAAATTCACGGTTTTGAAGATTTCATCTGATGCACGTACAATTTTATTCCACTTGTGAGATAATCATTTTCGATAATTTGCAACTGACTTTTAGGCGTGTAAATTTCATACTTTTGTGCACATGAAAAGTATTAGTGTTTTCTTATTCAATGTATTTTCACATAGCTTCGGAACGCTGTTCGTGGATTCTCATTTCCCCATTATTGTGCTTTTTTAACTTTCGCAATATCGGACTTACTTGGAAATTTAAATCGGTGATTCAAGCTTCTCGCTCTTCATAGACAATGATTTCGTCAAGGTTATTTGTGAGTCAAATCCCCTATGTAACTTTATTTCCATTGTAACATTTTTTTCTAATGGACAATAAATACCAAAAGTAAGTGTCCAACCTTGTTTTAACCATATTGTTAAATGATTTTTTACCAATCACCCAATAAACAGGTTAGGGTTTACTTGTGAAGGTGTGAATACCGACAATGGTTTACTTTGTCTGGGATTCGAATGACAATCCTGATTGGTTTTGGACATTTATTTTAATGTTTCCTTATATGCTTACATTGGGCACCGGTCGTTTTTACTTATCTTTCATTTTTTATTAAATGACCTCAATGATTTTGTTTTTCTTAAATTACGTATTGTTATAAATTGTCACTTTTTATCTACATCCAGAATCAGGTATTATCTTATTTGCATTAAATATAATTATGGATTTTTATAAAATAACAAAATTTCATTGCTAAAAAGTGTTTTTTAAAAGCAATAACATGATTTATATGGCAGCTTTTTCCGTCGTGTCAACAATCATTCAGACCGAAACGTGTATAATTACATTCAAACGTAAAATAATCCATACAGTAATTTTGATCTTCACTGTGATGAGCGTTAACGGAAAGATTGAAAAATAATAAATTAAGATAAATATTTAATATGGATGCGCATATATATATATATATATATATATATATATATATATATATATGTTTGTGCGTGTGTGTGAGTGTGAAATTTTTAAAGTGTACGTAGCGCACCTTGCGCATCCAAGACGACAAGGTATTATTTTGAGCCAAATGCTACCGCGTCCGATTCCCGGCCAGAAGAAAACGTGCTACTTTCGAGTAATGTTTGTTAATGAAAAAACCGGTTTAGGTGTTGAATTTACTTATAATCGTTATTCCACAGATTACGGTTCCTTTTTCATACATTAAAAATGGTGAATTTAGTAACAATAGTGCTATATATATATATATATATATATATATATATATATATATATATATATATATATATATATAATCTGTCCATACGTTTCAACATTCAAAGTTTCGTTTTTTATATTTTTCGCCAAAATTTCCTTGTTTAAGCATGTTTCTTTTTAAATATTTTAATGTTTGGCCAAATGTAAAACTTTTGATACACACTTTATTGATGATCAGATTTTAGTTATGCAGTCTAAATTGACCCAAAACAACTTGATCAATATATCTCATGCTTTCGCAGAATTTATTTCTTACTGTAGCAGTAAGAAAAGTTCTGAATTCAATTTTGCGCCTATTGATAAGTAACGACATTTTTAGCTTAGGTTGAATAATAATGACGCTTCGAGAACAAATTTCTGCTACTGTCCTTTAATCGTTTTTATTCAGTTTAAATATCCACCAAGTAACCATACATAATGAGAAACAATCATCCATGTTTATACAGAATGGTGTACGATGTCTTGTAGACAGTTTATTTATTGTGAATGATTTAACACAAAATTATGAATAGGAACTTGAAGAAGAAAATCAAGATTGGTCTATCGACGTCAATAATAATTATTGTTTTGCTAATGCATGGAAAATTTAAATCGCAATGCATGAAGCACAACACATTTTGAAAGTGCACTCATCGCTACCAAAACTTCAGCAAATATTGTTAAATTAAACAAAACTTTGCAGCATTCTCGATGGTATTCTAACGCTATTTGCAATAACTTTTATAATAGAATTTTTCTACAGGTAAAAAATGAAATTATTAAATACTGTAGCAGGTAGCATTATATTGGGCGAGAAAATTAGACTTTGTCATAGCGACAGACTTGAACAACAATCGTTTTAATTACTGTTTATATGCAGCTATCATTTATCATTAACTAATTCTACGTCTTTATGTGTTAAATGTTGCCTTACTCTCTCTCTCTCTCTATATATATATATATATATATATATATATATATATATATATATATATATATATATATATATATATAATTATCTATGTATTCATGGTTTCAGAAAGTCATTCACTATGATTTGGACTATGTTCAATTTTTTTCTAGTATAATTATAAAATTATTCCCGAGATCTGTTTTAAACGTATTCATGGGTATATATATTGTTTCGCATGTGTGTATACAAGCTAATGCTTTTTGTGTACGCATGTATTAATAGTTATTTTGAATAATAATTTTGATTTAATTGCAATTACTTTTCACCTTTCATTATCGAATTGAATGGTGACAATAATTTTCGAAATAGCCATTTATATTTTTATCGCATTTGTGCGTCATTTCTTGCGTTAGTTTGTTGTTTGTACGAACTAGTTATGGCTATTTTTGTAAATTAGTTTTGCATTTTTAAATTGTTATTTATTGCAATGTAAGAAAGTTGTTGGCTCTTCGCCTGCTAAGCAATTGATTAAAAGAACAAAATTGGAATGATCAATGACAGTTGATTTATCGCTTATTTATTGTTCTCTGTATATTTTTCCGACAGTATGTTTGCAGGCAGGCATCAATTTAATTGAGTTTAGACGCGTAAATTTTATACGATCAATTATTTTTTGCTAAATCACTTTTATATGCTTTTGAACGAAAGCTAACAGAATGTGAATATCGTATGGCCCACATTCGTCTATAATTTGTGTAGACCAAAACCGTGTGGTTGGTCTTACTAATTTGCAAACTGGCATCCTAATATAAGTTTTGTAGTTAAAAGTGGAGCTACTATCCAAATAAAGCGGACATGAATGGAAAATGGGTAGATAATATTTACATTGTAATTGCTGTCAAGAATATATAAAGTTGGTTAAGCTAATTGGATTTTATTTTGCAGGTTTTTAAAAGTTAACTTCGATCAATTTCTGATTGTATGGTGGAATATGTTCACTATATTGGAGTCAAAATAAGTGTGCGTTGCATATGTCGTAGAAAAAACATTTTGCATACTAAAATCCCCTTTTTCTGCATTTACATTGTCTTAATACAACCATGAAATTATTTTTAATAATGAAAAATTTCTAAAAGGCAGGTTAACCGAACATAAAAAACAGTACAGATCATCAGTACAGTATTTAACTTATATAGAATAAATTATTTTCGAAGCTCTATTGCCTATCATGTTTAGATAAGAGGCTTGTTTTAATAGAAATATTGAAGCCTTTAGAAAATATAAATGTTTGCTCTAGATCTAGATCTGAAAATAATCAATGTTTTCATTCATTCAAAACATTATACACCCATAAATGCATTGGAATTTGATATGGTTGACTTTAAACATTTTTGTTGACATTTATAATTTAATTGCGTGGTATGACATAAATATATGGACTTAAAACCATTACAAATCGTGCATCACGATGTCAACCAAAACGCGGCATTGGAAAGATAGTTATCCTAACACTCTCTAACGAAGCACAGCGCAACAGAACTAAGTTAAAAAATCGGAAACCGAGCAAGGACAGGAGAAAAAATTCTTCGACCTGAATCAAAACAAAGATAGCTTCAAAAATTATTACAATTACTTTCAATATGCAATAATTCTTTAGTCAACTTGCAGCACTGACGAAAATAAATTCTCTAATACGAGTTTGTCCGCTTGTCATGAAAACTGATCCCATTTTTTTAAGTTAGATTGCGGAGCGCTAGCTTCATATTTTCCAAACCTGCGTTTTGCGTGCGCGGTTTCTAGCTTTGCACAAACAGTTTCACAAAGATCCGTGTGATCACAATTTCCATTTCCTTTTTGTCTTCGATCGGGCTGGGTTTGTATTCGTCCCAATGGAAATTCCTCTACAACATTCTGCACACGAGATGAGATTATGTATACCGGGAATTTGAGATAGCTGAAATTATAAGGAGATAATGATTGATCTGCTAATTGCACATATGTAGATTTAGTTTTTGGGTGAGGGTTCTCATGTGCGCTAGACATATGCATATATTGAGTTTAGTTACTGAGACAAATTCTATGTTTAAAACCATTGGTGAGTCAATAAAATAAAATATAAATAGAACGGTTTCGGAACGAGGTTACCACATTTGCTTAAATCTGCTAATGTGAGTATTGTGATGTTTATAGTTGCCTGAGGATGGAGCTGGAAATTTGGCATCGAAACGTCGCTAGTAAACAAAGATGTGATAGAACCGCATTCCCATTGGGACAATTACAAACCCAGCCCGATCGAAGACAAAAAGAAAATGGAAATCGTGATCAATCGGATCTTTGTGAAATTGTTTGTGTAAAGCTAATCCAATTTAATTTTTTTATTCGTCCAGCATAGCAAAATTAGCATTATTCAAACGTACTGACGCGTTTCGAACATCCATGTTAATCATCAGAATACCAAGTCAAACTGATCAGCGAGGATTAAATCACTGCATATATATGAAAAGAAGAATTAGATATGCGGCTCTTAACTCTAATAATGTCGCATAGATTGTACTTGACAGGTAATATGAGTTGCACCTCTTCAAGTCAAGTATAAAAATGCGAGACTACTAGATGTTAGTGCCACATATCTAATTTTGCTCTGCTTTGCGATTTTATCCTCGCTGTTCTGTATGCCCTTGCGCTATGATGATGATCGTGTAAGATCGAAACTCGTCAGTATGTATGAATAATTGTAGTTTTTTCTATGTTGTCCGACTGAAAAAATATAATGGCATTGATGTTTACCTCAAGTTTACAAACTTGAGTAGCATAACTTTTATAACCATCTGCTAAATAAATAATTTATATTCATGAGGCGAAAGCTGCAGAAAGCTAATATTCGTGACTACATAGAAATTATGTGGCCGTCATTTCCAGTCAAATAAAATACATGCGAGACCACTAGAGATGAGAGCCGCATAATTTTGATTTGCACTGTGATTTGATCCTCACTGGTCAGTTTGCCTTTGTGTTATGATGATGACCGTGGAAGGCTGGAACACATCAAAACATGTAACTGACGGCAGGTTTGTTATTTCGTGTACTGGTTTAATGCAAGAGTATTGGTTTTCATATGCTTGTAAACATGATTTGAAGAATCGTTGGTAACACCTGCGAAATTAAGGATTGATTAGTTGTCTACATAAATTGTTCATATATTTTTATGTGCAGAGTTTCTGACTCCGAAGCCACATCTAATCAGTTGAGTTCACCTTGTCTATAATAACGCTACGACTATTCTAAACGCCTACATTAGTAAACATGAACTATTTGTTAGATGCAGGAATACTTGGACTAATTAGTAAGCAATGATAGAACCACTACAGCATGAAAAAACATTTAGATGATGAAGTTTCGCAAATCGTGATTTGGTTTGTGAAATCTTGAGGATAGAGTTAGTCATAAAACAATACTTGATGCACCTAATAAATATCTCATAAATTTAGCGAGGGACACGAACAAATAAAATTCACTTGTTGTGGTGAATTCGTCAATATTTGTGTTTTGGAAAAAGAAATTGAGCACAATCTTTACTTATACGCTTTCATATATGATTTATTTCTCAATTCCAATTACAAATCATTAATAATGGCTGAACTACAAATTATACATAGCCTATCATTGATTCTGCGAAATGTGATAGAAACTATTCAAATCAAGGTTGCTTGCCTGAAATTAACTCCACTCTGATTGCATCTAGTCCGTTGCAAAATATGGCAAAATAACCGTTAGTCACATGTGCAACCACGACTTGACCCTTTGTGATCAGCATCAAAGCACGACGTCAAAATGTCGAACAAGAATCAAACTGAAATACACAAACAACGCATGGAAAATAAGATAAGCAACTCTCGCCCATATTGTCTCGTTTGATCTTGTCTAGAAATGTCGGCTGTACGAATTCCAAGTTAATTTAAGTGTTCGCCACAGTTATTTAATTCATACAACGAAACCATGATTGATTGCGTGGTTAGGGATAACAATAATTTAAATCAAGTTTGTGAGCTTGTGATGAACAAAAATCTTATTGCATCCAATAAAGCAGAGAACATTGCCAGATTTCCGTCACAAACTTATGAGTTCATGTTGACCCTCCACAATCATCATCAGAGAACTGCGGCAAGCAGAAAATTCGAATAAAACTGCTTCGCATATGTAAGATATGCGAAATTGGATATTAAGCTTAATGTTGTAGTTGATACTGGTGTATCCTATAGTCAGTAATGGCTCAATTTAGGGCAGATACAAATGCGTATTACAAAGTATTACCTGAAACAAGCGAAAGACCCAAGAGTGCTTGAGACGGAAACTATGCATCAGGAAGGAATACAAAATAAATCATTATTAACGCCTTTCCCAGATTATAAAGCGCATTTAAAATTGTAATTTGCCTTAAAAATCGGCAATGTACCTCAGAACTGATTATGTTTGAAAAATAGCGTGGGAGAAATATGAAATAAATTATTTTAAAAAGCTGAAACCCAAATTGGTAATATTCGATTCCCTTGTAATTTGTTTCAGTAAAAAAACTTCAATAACATTTATGTTAAAGAGTCATGGCATTTCTTTGTGTCTTTCTTATCTACCAGTCGCAATTAACAATTTAACATTAATTGATTGCGCAGGTGGTGGTAACAATTCTTTAGATCACGTTTGCGAGCTTAAAGTAAACACCAATCCCATTTTATTTATCCAGTCGTCGAAAAACATAGCAAAACTACCGCTAGTCGCACGCACTGAGGAATTTTGGTCTTCCATGAACAACGGCATACTGACTATCGAGGATCGATCCGCATTGCATATATTTGGAAAGCGAAATTAGATAAGCGGCTCTCACCTCTAATAATCTTGCATACATTTTACTTGATTGGAAATGTCGGCTGCACAATATCTATGCAGTCACGAATATAAACTTTACTATAATCTTGATTGCACCTGGCACATTAAGTACATAAATCTGTCGGTATAAACTAATTGTATAGTGTAAAAATGGCAATTCATTTTGTGCTTATCGGGAAGTCATCACGTACTGGCCAGAATTTGCCGCGGAAATGGCACGAACCTGGGCACGTCTGCTTCGGATTATTGTGCTCTAATCACACTACACACAATTTTCAGTCATTCGCTAAATAATGTAACTCGGGTAGTTTTTTTCTTTTAGGTGGAGTTCATATGGCATCCATTAATACCCAAAGTTACAACTAACCATCCCAAATATGCTATTACTGAATAGAGACCATACTAGATGAGAAAGTTGTATTGAAATGAACATTTATATAATTAGACCAACATTGGTTGCGTGAGCGGTGATAACTTTACTATAATCAAGATTACTAACTTGAAATAAACACCTGACCTATTAAGTACATGCATTTATCAGTATAAACTAAGAATTGTATAGTTTAGAAAAGGCAACTCATTCAGTAGATCGGATTCGCCTTTATTGGGAACTCATCACGTACTGGCCATAATTTGTATATAAATGTTCATTTCAATACCACTTCCTCATGTATAATGGTGTCTGTTCAGTAATAACCTATTTGGGATGGTTAGTTGTCACTTTGGGTCTAAGTGGATGCCATATGAGCTCCACCTAAATGAAAAACTAACCGAGTTACATTATTTAGTATATGACTGAAAATTGTGTGGCACCAGATTCCGATGCAGACGCGCCCTGTCCGCGGAAAATTCTGGCCAGTACGTTATGAGTTCCCAATAAGAACGACACCGATCTACTGGATGAATTGCCTTTTCTACACTATACAATTTTTGGTTTTTACTGACAAAGGTATGTACATAATAGGCCAGGTTTTTATATCAAGTTCGTAACCTTGATAATAAAATTTATCACTTCCCGCGCAACCAATGTTCGTTTAATTATATAAACGTTCATTTCAATATGAACATAAACTGTTTGCAGCTTTCGCCACACATATATATATATATATATATATATATATATATATATATATATATATATATATATATAGACATCACAATTAAACATTAATTGATTGCGCGGGTGGTGGTAACAATTCTTTAATTCAAGTTTGCGAGCTTGAAGTAAACACCGATCCCAGTTAACGACCTCATCCCCGATGTAGGTACCTATATAAAAATGTAATGTATACTTTATAGGTAATTAAATTTATAACCAATTAATTTTGGTAATTAAGGTTATGTACCTATTATTATTAAATAGGGCGATAGACATGCTATTTGTAATATGTTCGAAATACGCTTTTTATGTTAAAGAAATCGTTCATAGAGGTCCGGAATATACAGTATATTAATGTTTTACTAAGTAGCGTGCATTAGGCAAATAAGCCCTTACATATTTCTAACATAATTACTAAATTTTAGTTCCAAGATATAGTATGGCTTCCTAATCTTAGGTAGAAATTGTAAAAATTTAAGAAGGAGGAATGTATACTTTTATACACGGCTGACTGAAACGGCTTTTGTGAGTACCGCGTGCATCTGCATAAGTAAACCACTTCTATTAAGCAAATTAAATAACTGTTACTTATCCCTGGTAGCAGCAAAAGTACCTTTTTCACTGTTTGTCTCCGAATTGACTAGTTGTTTCCGACCTTCATATTAAGTTTAGTATATTCTTTCGCCAGTGTTTGCTGAAACACCACATGTTGTTCAACAATTTTGGATGTTATTTGCAAGTGAAAGATTTCTCTTGGGTAGCAAAAATTAAATAAATGGCGATTTAACGGCGGGTTGGCTTTCGGTAGCTGTCCAACTTTAACTACCAGCACAATTCTGGATGTAAAATTTAAACTATGAGTACTTGATCACTTCCATGCCAAACTTCAGGAAGTGTTTGTTAAATTATACAGATTAGAACCAATGTCGTGTGAGGTTCCCATGAATACCATAGAGCGAATTAATGCCGTTGACTTAACTAATGTATTACATGGCCGGTTCAGAACCGGATGAACCCATCGATTTAATTCTGCTTGACAATATCCAATATGGCGCTCTGACGCGCTCGCTTGATAGCCTGAAAGCAAACGTTCAAGATCTACAAAATGCAATCATTGTCCTTCGCACCTGGATTAATGAAACCACAAATGGAGCCCGTATTATAAGCGCGCAGATGTGACATATCATCAGCAAATGCGTTATGGACGGCGACAACTAGTCTCTTAGGGGCAATCACATTAACATACCAACATCCGTGGACGTAGAACTCACAGATACGTCGCTAAATGGCCAGTGACGCCAGTATGATGAACCGCGAGGACAGCCATAACGCGGTGGTAACAAGAATAACCACACAACAAAAATTAGTAGCCGTAGTGCAATCCATAAGCGAAACCTTATTGGCATTCAGCGTTATGGGTCTATGAAAGCTGCTTCGCATAGCACCCTATAGACAATGAAAATAAATTAGGGAAGCTGTGCCACGGATTTCCACAAAAAGTAAATGCTCATGACTCTTGAACTGGCAGTCTATGTTTGTTTTTTTACCCATGGCTTGGCCGTCAAATATACTGCGACGGACGAAGAAAGAAGTACATCACACCTCTGGTCTGGTGATGATAACTGCGGAATAGCACTATGAATAACTTTTACTAACTCCCAAATACCCATGCTAGGCTTAGATTTTAGTTGGAAATTGATTGACGGCTATTGGTTATTTTAACCCTCGTTTATGGAGTATTTGGTGATTTCAATTACATAAATAAATATTGCGAGCTTGCTTAGACACCAATCTCGTTATACATAAATTTTTCATTGTAAACTATGGATTGCATATTGGACATTTACAAGCACCCAATTAACTCTGTTAGGTTTAAAATTTATTCGAAAATGTTTGAGTGTTAATGATTGAAAGAATAATTGTTTATGCCTCTCAAAACCGAAGAGCCCCTTTCTTATCCTGGCAATATGTAGCACTCCAGCGAATTGTGATTAATATCTTATGGCCGATTGCATCAAACTAAGGCCAGTGCTAAACGACAGTGAATAACCACAGAGAATATACGGCAATCCATCAATTAAGCAGGCCTGTGGTAGAGTTTCAGATACCTGTAATCTCGTAACTCCTGCCACCTCGTCTGATAGTAAATCAACAAATTTACCGAATATGCCTAAGGCAACGGCCCATAGATCTTAAGGTAGCTAGAGGAAGACTATTTCGCTCCGCGTCCACTATGGTCGCTGTATATAAACCACTAACTGCTAACAGTGAAGACTGTTCGACTTCAGGCACCATCATTTTATGATCGGGCCCCAGCCGGGACCATTTGTATGTTTGCGATCGGCTTGTCCTTCACATGACACTACGCCTTATGCCAAAGCCTTAGAACGTTCAATGATTTCTGTTAGCTGATATTTAACCTATTTTGTTCGCCAATTCCCTCACTGCTCAACCGAACCTCTGATCTCGTTACTAATTCCACCGGGAAAACTCCTGTTTCAGTAGACACTATGAACCACTTAACTCGCAGTGTGAAGTGTACTCGATCCCACCATGGTGACACAGACTCTGAAGAACTTTAACGCTCGATCCGTGGCCGCATTTGTCTGCCGATGATATGCCTCTGATTGCGTATTTGATTGAGTCTATCACGCTGCTAATTACACAAGGCTGATTCACACTGCGGTCGTTAATACGTCACAGATGCATCAAAAAGACTTATCGCTCTTCGAGAAGCTGAGTGAACCGTGGCCTCTTGATTTTGATTAGTGGCAAGACGAAACTGGAAACCACTGTTCGAAAATCCAGGTAAATTTCACTGATTTGCCTTACAATCTTCGCCTACCATCATGCTTTTCAGCTATGAGATAAGTTCTAAAAGAAACATGTTGCGAGACAGGAAATAAACAATTTACCTGATTTTCGGATTGCGTACCGAAATATTTGAATCCACTGTCATCATGATTTTTGCAAATATTTCGGTCTCCGTAATTGGAGACCGAAATATTTGCAAAAATCATGATGACAGTGGATTCAAATATTTCGGTATGAGATACGTTCGTCTCACACAACGATAGTGGTGTATTTTTCTGTTCTATCAGACATCGAAAATCGATGCACCTACACCGATAACTAATTTGTCAGTAATAATAAATATATGACCCGTTGGAAAAGATGTTTCCCGTGTCTCCATCTGTTCACGCTTACTCTGAACAAGAGTGTCCATCTCCCAAATCCAGTAAAACGGCACTTTCGAAGTAGTTGCGAAAACACTTAATGCGTCTTGGATAGATATGCCAAGTATGCTCTGTATAAGTTGATCACTCTCAAGAATCCACGCAACTTACATTAGAGTGGACTCTCGAATATTCACTTTGCGGAAACATCCTGGTCAGGAAACCTTGTTTGCTTTACTACGTATACCTCATCGTGATAAAAATACGAACGCCATAGTAGCACTTTGTGTTGAAGTGTGTTTGCACGCTTTTAAGTACGCTCTACTGATTGCCAAAACTAAAGTAGCATCTACATACACTTTAATGTCTGTCAAATTGGCCACGAATTTGCCCATCATAGGCTGGAAGACCTTAGGAGCGTTCTTCAGATCAATAGGCACATATATGCACTAGTACGGTTTTCATGTGCAAAACATTTAGCAGATAAAGGAACCGCTTCTCTCTGGTTTTCTCTTTAAGTATCTATCAACATCATTATATTATTATCTATTTGATGGAACACGTGTGGTTTGAATCCAAATAAAGATATTCTATTCTACTCTATTTTCATTTCCAGCCATACAAAAGTCGAAAGTGACTAATGTTTCACTGTCATATAACCATAATGAGTGAAAAAAATTGTATAAATGAATTTAAACAAATTGTTAGTGAGATTTACGAGAGAAAGAGAGAGACAAAAAGAAGGAATACCTTGCTATTATGAGTAAATTTATCAGGATAACTCACAGAAATGAGGCAAACTAAACCTCTCCACAACAACATTATGGCCAAGTTAGCATTCGGGCAAGGCGACATCAGCAATACAGCTTCCTTGCAGATTTCACTGTATCACGTCATAAACAAACAAAACCTCGCAGCTAACTTTGTCCTACTAAGAACAGAATGTTACGAAGATGATTCTACTAGGCATCTGCAACAAGATCGCCACTGAGCTCGATATGATGCCATATTGCTAAAGGTTTCTAACCAAGAACTATGATGTGCACGAGGACCCCATTCTGGCAGACGAGTAGGTCCTATACTACCCAATTTGTATGTGACTTCAATTGTTTCTGCCATGCCAAAATCTGCCCACCTTGTTTTATACGCCAGTTTGGTGCTGGATGAGAGAACAGAGCGTTACTGGGCAGTCGAAATGAGGACATACGCAAAACCTGACCGAGCCATCGAATTTGATGGAACCGTATTTGTTTTTCTAACGATGAGCAACTATTGGCAGATCCAAATATACGTCTACGGGTGTCAATGTTAGTTATTCGTTGTTGGTAACCAACATGTGCTATACTTCTCAAACGGTTATCGAATGCCTGTAGGCGTCTCAAATCATCAACTCTAAGAGGCCAAGTTTCACTAGCGTATAGTAAGACTGTGCGTACAGATGCATTGTAGACACGACATTTAAGGCAAATTGAAATATTCGCGTTTCTCCATAAATGACGAAATTTCGAGAAAGTTACTATAGCTTTCGCGATTCGTATTCTCACCTCATCAGACATATTGCCTACATTATTGGTAGAGCTCCCAAGATATATAAACCTGTCGACTATGTCTAGATCTACATTCTGCAGTCACAACATTGGAAAGAGTGGTGGGTGATCCTGTAACCGTATTTTAAATTTAGAGGGTGCGAATTTCATAACGAAAGACGCAACGTCTGTTAATCTATTGAAGGTGGCCTGGGCAGCATCATGATTGTCGAATAATAGTACGATACCGTCTGCATAATCAAGATCGACTAGTTTATCGCCCGGGAGAACTCGCACAAAAGACTGTCAGGCGGTGAGCTTAGTCCTCTCAAACTGCAATCGCCCCTATTTTTCTCTGGCATAGTCAAATTAAAGCGTGACTGCACGCTACTACAATGGACTTTAGAGAAAGCTCAGACCCCTCTGCCGGACACCACTCCCCCTCCTGCAGCTAGTCACGCCTTTCAGGGCTGGAGCAATCCAAAATAAGCCTCACAATTTACGGCGGCAATCTCGGCGACGCCCCTTCCTCCAGACCTCTCCTGCTGACATCCTCCCAATTTGAAGGGCTTCCCTTCGCCTATAGCATACAATCCAGGACCGCCTCCCCTCACAACCTCAAGCTTTATCACGTCATTGTGGCCGACCACGCCGCGTAAAGTCCACAAATAACGCACCCTCTCCCCCTATTTCATCTGCCAGACCCACATCCCCACGTCATGTCACTTTTGTGACCGATGTTGTTGTCCAGAAGACGAACAAACGTATGACGCCTAAGGCCATGCGGGATATCGACTCAGCCTCATCAACTTCAACTCCCTCTTCCGAAAACCTCATCGACCCCACCCAGGACAGTTGCGTCTCAGCCCCTGATCAGTTCCTGGAATTTTTCGCGTTTCAGCTACCGATCCATGACCAAAGTATATCTACCTGTGTTGTCTACAGACCCCACAACCTCTCAATCATCGACGACACTCGCGGGGCTCAACTTTTATCCACTTTTTTCTCGCAGCACTCCGATCGGTACGTCGTTGTGGGTGACCTTTACCTCCCATATGGCAAACTAAAAATCTAACTTATGAAAGTCACCCACTGCTTCGACTCTTCGCGGATAACCTGCTACATCAATTCGTGCACTTTCCTACCCGAGGGAACAACCAACTAAACTGTCCTCTCCAACAAAGAGGTGACCGATGCCCAATCTCGGGAGATGTTTCCTAATCTCGATCACTGTCAGGTATCTTTCCTCATTCCTCTTTTATCCTCTATCCCTAGAGAAGACATCCAATCATTCAGGCGATTCACCAACTAGGAAGAGTTTCGCCGACTCTGTGACGCCGTTAACTGGAGGGACCTCTTTTTCCCAAACAACCTCTCATCATGCTTTTCCGAAGTCTATAACATCTTATACTTCCACTTTTCATTCCGCCACCTCTATTCAACATATACATGCGACGAGTAAGTTGAACATTTTGTTCAAGGCACGCGACAACCTCGCACGAAAATCTCGACTTTGCACATCGTCACTTGCACGTGCCCTCGCACTGAGACGTATCAATGGGCACATTAAACAGTTTATTAACAAACAAGTGCTCCACATGGAAAGACTCCCGGATAAATTTCGCTGTCATCAAACACCGATTGCTGCAAAAGCCCAATACCTCGTAAATTAACTTCTCTCGGTCGAACGACTCCCGCTTCGCCGACGACTATTTAACTCATCTTCTCCACTACTTTTCCACTTCCAATCCGCCCACTGAAATGTTAGACATCGGAGAAACTGAGAACCTACGCTGGTTCAACGTCTCACCGGCTTCCGTCGCCCTAGCAATTAAAGACATTAAATCTAAACAATTCGATCAATACGGTGTCTCGGTCAGCATGATTGCACTTCTTGGCTGGAATATCTTATCTCCGGTTACTGATTTTATCAACCATTGCCACGAAACTACCTTTCTTCCCCCGGACTGGCTTAATTCGATGATCTCTTTTATCCCAAAAAATGGCACGTCGTCGATCTCCTCATTCAAAGATATCCGCCCCATTACTATCGTCCCTTCTTTCACTAATATCTTCCACAAGGTCTTACACAATCTAATTTACCCCTTCATTAAATCTCAGGTAAACTTCTATCTCCTCGATGATCAACATGGCTTCTTGCATGGCCGCTCCTCTTCCACCAACTTAGTAAGTGTTCTTAATCATTGTTACTCCTTCTCCAAAGGTCATGAATGCACTCTCCTCTTCCTGGATATAATTCGCTGCAATTTTCAGCAATTGAATCCGTCTTACTGAAATAGTACCTGCGGTAACGTCCTCAATCTTATCAGTTACTATCTCTGAAACCGATGCGCGACTGTAAAAGTCGGAAATAGTCACCCGAGGTCAGCCCTTATCCGATCTGGAGTTCCCCAGGGCTCCGTATTTGGTCCTATTCTTTTCAACCGTACACTCGCGCAGGTACAGGTTGAAGACAACCTTTTCAAGCGGTTTAAATATGCAAATGACATGGTCATAGTATTCAGTAGCCCCACAGCATCCAACCCTTCCTCATCCCTTATATCGGAACTTTTATCCTCGCTCCATTCGCAGCTCAGCAATATCGGTCTCAAACTAAACCCCGCCAAGCTTCGTTTGATGAAACTCTCCTCCGACACACTCTGCTCCCTCTCGGTTGTAAATTAACCCCTTGATATTGAAATTAACAAACTTCTTTGTGAAACGACCTATTGGAAGCGAAATTGGTTCCTTCCTAATTCATAACATTTCTTTCACCCCCGGCTATTCTCTTTACTGATTTCGGCGGGCGAAATCCTTCTGGCTGACATCTAATTTCCATTTTCCCCATCTGGTTTTAAATCTCTCACTCTTGACTCCCTGATACCACTTCTATTCTCATTTTGTATTCTATCATATCCATATAGTGGATACTTTACCACGATTTGCATAACCAATCCTTTTCCTTTCTGTTTCAGCAAAAGACAGGAAACTCAAAAGCCCTCTGGACCACCCAACGGTTTGCATCGGACATCGACTCCCTCTCGTCTACCATCAGTCATAACCTCGTTCAACGGACGCCAGTGATCCCTGCATGGCACACGAGCTTCAATCATGTCGACTCCATCTTGGTCAATACTACACTTCAGAAATTAAGAATCCACGACAAAGGACCCCGTCGGACGACGTCTGCTTCTGGTCCGCCATCATTTACGATCTCACACTTACTCATCTGTCCGAACCCAGCCTACCCCGCATTGATGCTCGGACACTTCATGGACTGACCTCCAATTGATCTTGTCTAGTCAAATGGAATTTCTTTATTTTTCACCAGATTGAACTATCATGAAGTTGATGAAAACACTTCTCTACCTCAACTGTGCAAAAATATTAACTCAAATAAAGCTTATCTTATTTGTATAAACACATCTAAGAGTTTCGAGCTCACAAATATTTAAAAAGTTTATTCATTATTCTTATCTGTCTTCCAATAACAATTAAAGTTTGATTACGATTTTATATTCATAGAATGGAAAAAATAGTCTTCATATAGAAAAGCTAGATTTATTGGCATATAACTATAAAGGCCATATTTGTACATCTAAGGGAAGCGCCACGACCGTAGGACAAATGCGCCCTCAACTCTACCGTATCCAACAAGACTCCTCTTTCCGATGATTTCACCAACAAAGAACCAGCATAAAACTTCTGTGGCAACAAGTGTGCTCATAAACGCTTCCTGCAATATACATTAAGAGCATACCCTAACACTAAGTTTCTTCCATTGTCCAGAAATCCCTGCTTTAAATAATCGATTATATTCAGCAACAGCCAATCCGAAGTCCTTAGGACTTGGTGGCCTTAATTCGACTTTAGCATATTTCCAAAATACAGAACCACGAGAAGCCGAGTCTTTAGCAACATATTCGCCGGCACTTTTCAATATAGGAATAGCGACTAAATATTAATTAAGGGTACAATACCTCGAAGTCTCTCATTCAAACGCTTGACCGCTGCAGTCATTATTAATAAATTATATTCAAGAGTTTAAAATACAATTTATGTTGCAACAAGTCTTGAGTTAAAATACTATAAAGAATGTATTCAAAAGAACAAGGAAATAATGAGAAAAGATGTATATAATACCACTCTTATGAGGAAATATTTATCTTTAAATATTGTATAAAACCAAACTCAGCTAATCGAAATAGGAAAGAAAGTAATCACAATAATGGTGCAAACGCCCTAGCTTCTAGTAAATGCCGTAATACGTTTCAAATTCGGTTAAAGTGCTATGGATATGGAGTTATTGTTCTTATAGGAGGCCTTTAACAGAGCCGGTTGTGCGTTCACCGGCAAATTCCGAGAAAGATCCTTCAGAGTGAAGATGTCCTAGAGCCTTGGGTTGACTCTGGCTGTGGTTCTTTCTGTTGTTGCGTTGTAAACTCGATGTGGAAACTTCGTTGAAGTTCTCATTAATTGGCTCGTCTCGCTGGTTGTACACCAAAACGATGTTGCCAATTGTTGGTGAAGACATTCCAGTAATCAGCGTAGGTAATGACAGCCGACAGCACGCACACATAACGCAAGGCAGAAAGCAAGTGCGACAACGGAACTGCGTGGCGAATTTGCCGTGCTTAAATAGCCATGCCATAGTAATATATGTCTACTTGCACACTATTGGTTAACGGCAATTTTCGCTTTTTTCTCATTGGTGAAACGTAAATAAAATTGAATTTAATTTACGCAATTTGTCGGCAATTAATTTGTGTCGTTACAACACTTAACTCTCTGAAAAAAAAATTCCTCTCTGCGAGGCTAGATAAGAAACGCATGACAGATTTCAAAATAAGTTAACCAAAAAATTAATGTACCATAAATGCCGAGCTTAAGTATGCTTCTTGGTTGCTTCAACTATGATATGATGCCAAATAATCACTAGGAAATGCTACACAAATTGTTAGCTCTTGTGGTCGGTCATACCGCGTGAGGCAAAATAGTGTAAGATTTGGGAGCCGCGGTGTGAAGATTTCGAGGTAAATCGCCTCTGAATTTGCCAGGTTTAAGTTAAAACCTAGGCAGGCTGGATCGTCGTCAAAGTTTGTATACAACCAAAGGAGCTAGAGCGTCTGCTCGACGTTGTGGTCATGATATTTGTAGAGTGGTCTATGTGCAATTGATGAAGTTGAGATATGCATTGAAAGTGGCCTGTACCATGATATGAAGCTGATAACTACTTAGTGTTGCTACACGAAACCGTTAACTCCAAGTTGCTGGTCATACGAAAATAGGAAGTGTGATGTCATGTGTGAGAAATACATTATAATGTAAAAATATATACATTAAAATCAAAGGTAACTGCGTAAACATATGTACACGAACATTGCCTCAGAGATGGAATAATACCAATGAACTGTTCAAAAATGCTACACTATTATTAGATTATGAACAGCTGGTTATGCCACGTGAGATAAATGCGAAAAATAACGTAAGGTTAAAAAAATTTGATACGTAATGTTAATTATTATAATCAAGGTTGCGGTCTTGATATAAACACCTGACCCATTAATTACTTACATATGTCAGTATAAACCAAGAATTGTATAGTGTAGAAAAGGCAATTCATCCAGTAGACCGGTTTCGTCCTTATTGGGAACTCATCAAGTACTGGCCAGAATTTGCCGCGGACAGGATATGAACCTGGGCACGTCTGCTTCGGAATCTGGTGCTCTAACCACTGAGCTATCCTGCCGCACACTACACTACACACAATTTTCAGTTATATACTAACTAATGTAACTTGATTAGTCAATTTTTCCTTTAGGTGGAGCTCATATGGCATCCATTTAGACCCAAAGTTCCAACTAACCATGCCCAATCTGTCATTACTGAACAGACACCACATTACATGGGGAAGTGGTATTGAAACGAACATTTATATAATTAAACGAACATTGGTTGCGCGGGTGGTGATAACAATTATTATAATCAAGGTTGCGGTCTTGATATAAACACCTGACCCATTAATTACTTACATATGTCAGTATAAACTAAGAATTGTATAGTGTAGAAAAGGCAATTCATCCAGTAGATCGGTTTCGTCCTTATTGGGAACTCATCAAGTACTGGCCAGAATTTGCCGCGGACAGGATACGAACCTGGGCACGTCTGCTTCGGAATCTGGTGCTCTAACCACTGAGTTATCCTGCCGCACACTACACTACACACAATTTTCAGTTATATAATAACTAATGTAACTTGGTTAGTCAATTTTTCCTTTAGGTGGAGCTCACATGGCATCCATTTAGACTCAAAGTTCCAACTAACCATGCCCAATCTGTCATTACTGAACAGACACCACATTACATGGGGAAATGGCATTGAAATGAACATTTATATAATTAAACGAACATTGGTTGCGCGGGTGGTGATAACAATTATTATAATCAAGGTTGCCGTCTTGATATAAACACCTACCCATTAATTACTTACATATGTCAGTATAAACTAAGAATTGTATAGTATACAAAAGGCAATTCATCCAGTAGACCGGTTTCGTCCTTATTGGGAACTCATCAAGTACTGGCCAGAATTTGCCGCGGACAGGATACGCACCCGCGCAACCAATGTTCGTTTAATTATATAAATGTTCATTTCAATAACATTTCCCCATGTAATGTGGTGTCTGTTCAGTAATGACAGATTGGGCATGGTTAGTTGGAACTTTGGGGTCTAAATGTATGCCATATGAGCTCCACCTAAAGGAAAAATTGACTAACCAAGTTACATTAGTTAGTATATAACTGAAAATTGTGTGTAGTGTAGTGTGCAGCAGGATAGCTCAGTGGTTAGAGCACCAGATTCCGAAGCAGACGTGCCCAGGTTCGTATCCTGTCCGCGGCAAATTCTAGCCAGTACTTGATGAGTTCCCAATAAGGACGAAACCGGTCTACTGGATGAATTGCCTTTTCTACACTATACAATTCTTAGTTTATACTGACATATGTAAGTAATTAATGGGTCAGGTGTTTATATCAAGACCGCAACCTTGATTATAATAATTGTTATCACCACTCGCGCAACCAATGTTCGTTTAATTATATAACTGTTCATTTCAATACCATTTCCCCATGTAATGTGGTGTCTGTTCAGTAATGACAGATTGGGCATGGTTAGTTGGAACTTTGGGTCTAAATGGATGCCATATGAGCTCCACCTAAAGGAAAAATTGACTAACCAAGTTACATTAGTTAGTATATAACTGAAAATTGTGTGTAGTGTAGTGTGCGGCAGGATAGCTCAGTGGTTAGAGCCGCACATTCCTAACCAGACGTGCCCAGGTTGGAATCCTGTCCGCGGCAAATTCTGGCCAGTACCTGATGAGTTCCCAATAAGGACGAAACCGGTCTACTGGATGAATTGCCTTTTCTACACTATACAATTCTTAGTTTATACTGACATATGTAAGTAATTAATGGGTCGGGTGTTTATATCAAGACCGCAACCTTGATTATAATAATTGTTATCACCACCCGCGCAACCAATGTTCGTTTAGTTAATGTTAATGTTTAAGAAAAATCATTTACGCGTTATACAAAGCAGGATTTTGAGATTGTGGGCAGACGGAGCCTGAGACGTGTGTAGAAGGTTGAACGCTCTCAGGATCGGGCGGTTCGATAAACGGTTTCAACCTGTCTATGCTTACTGATGTCGGTGTAGCGCCTTGCATAATAATGAAGTTATTGTGGTTGTCTGAGCAAAATCGGGTAAGGACCGCGATACTTTGGTTGTAGTGGTGCAACAGCATTATCGTTGCGAACGAGTACTCTCTTGCAGCTGTAGAGCTGTGGGTGAACGAAGACTGGACGAGGCGTGTGTCTCGGCTGCTGTTCGGACATGTTACCGAAATGAAGTCGAAGGCGGGTAGCTTCGTTTTGTGGGTCATCTTATGCCGGTAGTAGACGTGGGAGCTGACTAGGCAGGCGTAGATCCATGCCATACAAGAGTTGTGACGCAGATGTTTTAATGGATTCGCGAGTACGGGAACGCATGGCAAGCAGAACTAAAGGTAATGCACCGACCCAGTTGCCATTAATGGACGAGGATTCTAAAGCAGCTTTGAATTCCCTATGCATTCTCCCTAACATACCGTTAGCTTGGGGATGGTAGGCAGTCGTCTGGCGTAAGATGCATCCCATGTAGCGCAAGGTGGTTTTGAAACGATCAGATGACAAGCAAGTGCCTTTGTCCGTGATGACCTCATTTGGAACACCATAATTGGATATACATGCAGAGAAAAAACTGTTAGTTACTTCGTCTACCGAAATGGTGCTAGGAGGTAATGTCGCAGTCCACCGTGTAAACCTATCGATCATAGTTAGAAGGTAGCTGAAACCTTGAACCTTTGTCAGATGAACTATGTCCATGTGGACGATGGCTAGGCGAGAAGTAGATAAAAAATGTTGCAACTTAGAACGAGTGTGTCGTGTGATCTTGTTTTTCTGACAAATAGCACACTCGCTGACCCATTGTTTAACATTGTGCCTAAGTCTGTGACCCCAGAAATGATCTATGAGAGGTCAGACAGTCGCTTGGCTTCCTGGGTGAGAAATTGAGTGAATTGAATCGAAAACCTTTCTCTGCAGGCTGGTCGGCAGAACTGGCTTGTTGGTCTGCGTACCCGTGAAGTAAACAATTGGTAAGTCTTCCCAGAGACGGCATATGAAGTTGGTTGGGTGACGGGCAATTGATCTTTGAATGTGAATGTCACCGCGTTGTTCCGTTCGCGGGAGGGTTGGCGTTAGTGCAGGTTCACTAAGTGTCACTGAGTTGACAATGAATGGCGACGGAGAAGATGGTTGTAGAGAGACGTCTGGTCTGGAGAGGGCATTTGCAATGAAGTTCTGTTTGCCCTTGATGTGAAAGATGTCAAATTGCCATTCGCTTAGACGTGAAAGTTATTTTTCCACTCTGGCAGGGTACTTGACGATAGATTGAGTTGCGTTTCGAAGTGCGCTAACTAATGGTGCATGATCTGTGAAAACAACAAATCTGCTACTGCCAATGATGCTGATAAAATGGCGCACTGCGTCGTGGATGGCGAGAAGTTCTCGACCGAAAGTGTCGTACCTCGTTTCTACCGGTTGGAGAGTACGCGAGTAGAAACTGATAGGCTTCCGAACTCCGTCGATCTCTTGTTCCAACGTGGCTCCAATAGCAAATTCAGAAGCATCTGTCGTGAGTAGAAATGGATTTAAAAAATCTGGGTGAGTTAGCATTGTGGCATTTGCTAACGAGTTGATGGCAAGTCGAAGTAATTCCTCGTCTTCGGATGACCAAGCGATGATGGAATTCTTGCTAAGTCCTTTTCGGTTCCGCAGGTGCCTGCACAAAGGATAAAGTTGTTTTGAAAGGCCCGGAAGAAACTTGCGATAATAGTTTAGTACTCCAAGGATTTTCTGCAACTCGCTAGCAGTCCTCGGTGACTTGATATTCTTGATTGAATTCGCATTTGACGGCAATGGTTGAATACCTTGAGGCGTGATACGATGCCCTTAGAAGTACACGGATGTAGTTGCAATCTGCGTCTTGTCACAATTGATCTTGAGTCCGTGGTTGGATAAGCGTCAGAGGACATTTAGTAGATGCTTCGCATGAGATTCTAAATCTGGACGGAATACCATAATTTCATCGAGATATGACATACAATAAGCCAAGTCGTCGCGAAGTATGTTGTCCATGAATCTTTGAAATGTCTATGTAGCACACTTAAGTCCAAAAGGCATGTAAAGATATTCGAAAAGGCCAAATGGAGTGATGACTGCAGTTTTCTCAATATCCTCTGGTGCTATCAGGATGTGATGGTAGGCTTGTCTGAGAAAAAATTGCTGCCGTTGAGTTTTTCAAGTAAGGTGTTAATATTTGGAATAGGATATGAATCAGATTTTGTAACTGAATTTAGCTTACGGTAATCTCCGCAGGCTCTGTAGGATCCGTTTGCTTTGGAGACTAAGTGCAGTGGTGATGCCCATGAACTTTACGATGGTCTGATGATTTCCTCTTCCAAAAGCCTTGAGAATTCCTCTTGGGCAGCTTTCAGCTTAGTAGGGGCCAGTGGTCGCTTCTTGATTTCAATAGGTTGTCCTTCTGTGACGATATGGTGCATCGTAATAGAGACTCGTAGCTCTGACTTGTTAAGATCGAAAAGCGACTTGTAATTTTGAAGAGCTGCCGATATCTCTGCTGAATGATGCACTGAGGTTTGCTGAATGACTTGTGTCCAAAAACTTTGCTCAAGTCTGGTGGAGGGGTCGATGATCTTTTGATTGGCAAGATCAACAAAGAGCCGAAATTTTTAGAAGGAAATCAAGGCCTATTATATTATGTGAGACCTTGGCAATGAAAATGTTGTGAGAAAATTCACTTCGTAGACCTAAGTTGAGTGTGCCGTACCGGCAGCGATAAGTAGGTATGGACTTTCCTGTAGCTGTTGCGAGAAGAATGCCTAGTGATATCTCGGCCATTGAATCACCATTGAGAACTGAGACTGCTGCACCTGTGTCTACGATGAATTCTTCGCCGGTTCTGAAATCAAGAAGGTGCAGAAGGTCGTTGGGCTGTTTGGCCGGGTCATGCAAACAAGTAGGCTGGTGATTGCGACCGGCGTTGTCCGTTTGGCTCACTATGTGACAAATTCGTCGTGGACGAAAAGAGTCGACAGGAATGTCGGATTGTAATTGGTTTCTTTTCTGTGACGCCGTTGATGCCGTTGATGCGCAGAAAGTACGGTCTTCTACTTCCTGCGCCAGACGTTTCCCAATCCTGATGCACCCTTCCGCCTGTGTACTGTTGTCCTTTCCGTAAACTGTGGAAATTGACACTCATTCGGAAATTCTTCGGAACGACAAAGAAAGACTTGGCGTGGTTGTTATAACACCAGTTCTTTGGGGCATATCTGTTAAAGGATTGTGAGGATCTTGATCGCCGCCTACCGTTATAATTAGGCTTAGGAACAAATTTGTGTCGAGTATTCACTTGATTTAGCTCGGATTTCGTTATGGCCAATACTTCTAGAACTTTAGCCATGTTTGCTTCTGTCCTCGCTATAGAGGTGAGCCTATCATCTTGCGGGGGTGAATAAAAGAATGACGGATTCACCTTGAGTTCTAAAACCATAAATTCTAACTCACATCTCTCAGATAAGTCATCTATAGTAAGAGTGTTGGGAAGCTCTCTGGCAAATAGTTTTAATGCTTGTGGAAGATTGTTAATAAAAACAACCTTAGCCTCATGGTCAGAAATGTTGGTTTTATACCAACGTTTTCGTAATTCCCTCAAAATTTCGATGGGGCCAAGGTTTGGCATGTCTAACTGCGCATATTTATTTATTATCTGCTCAGTTTCTGTGGGCCCAAGCAAGGATTCTACTTCGTTTTGTAGGCCCAAAATGAGATTAGGTAGCTTCCTAATGGCCTCAAGCTTAGGATGTGGCAATGGCCACCTTTAAGACAAATAATGAACAAAAGGTCTTATCTAGGGCAGACATTATTTCAACAGAAATTCCTCGCAGAAGCGCCCGTATAAGAATGAAGCAGTCAGTCCAATGAGAAAAACAGACTTAGAGCTGAAGTGAACATAAATTAATTAATGTGTAAATTTGTTTTATTAAATCGATGCTCGTTGTGCGAGCAAAATTCTATATATAATTGAGTAAAAATAAAGCATTTATCGTACATTTAAAAAGGCTTCTGATAGGTTGGAAACGTTGATTCAGGCATTGACTTCTCAAATGAATAATTTAACTGCAGAATTAGGCACAAATAAGGCTCGTCTAGACGATACGCTAATAATAAATACAGAAGACATCCAAGTACGTGGACCATCCAACATAGGTGGACACAACAGTAGCTTCCTAATGATCTCAAGCTTAGGATAAATCCGTCGCTGCAATTCAGAAGGTAGTTTAGCAGAAATCTTTGACTGTTTTTGAGGACTGTCATAATCAGGAAACGGGGAGAAAGCAATGTCTACGCGCATAAAGAATAGTTCACATCTCTATCACAAATAGGAACATCAATATCTAAAATTGGACCTGACATTCTAACAATCTTACGGGATCTTAAAAGCATAAATTTATAAGCAAGATGAGAATGTATAAATATACTTCAACGAAACGCTTACCCACTAACAGCTTCCACAGATGAAAGAGAACCTTTCGAAGTTGAATGAAGGCAGAACACAGATGAATTAGTTAATTCACAAAACATGTCACAGTAACAGCTTTCAAAATTGAAATCTTCCGCAGTTGAGTCTGTCTAGTACGTACGATGCAGTTTTGTACGTAGGAAAATTGAATAGAGCATATACTCAAAAAAATTCCCCAGAAGTCCACGACTTTAGAGAGAACACATATACCCAACAAAATTCCCAGAAGACCACGACTTTAGAGAGGGCATTTATAACCAACAAAATTCCCAGAATACTACGACCAGAGTAAAGAAGACGTTTACGCAAATGTTAATCTATTTTTATCCCAAATAAATGAAAAAGAAAGTCAATTTTATTTATACCCAAAAAACAGTACAGTACTCAGTATCTTGGTGCGGTCGCCAATTTTGTAAACGCACCAGCCTCAAGTAAATGACGTGCAACGTTACAAACTCGGTTAAAGTGCCATAAAATAGAGAGTTATGTACTGTTAGGGGGCCTTTAACAGGGTCGGTCGTGCGTTCTCCGGCAAATGCCGAGAAGTTCCGTAAGTGTGATGACGTCCAGAGGTACTCCTAGACTCTTGGGTTGACTTGGGCTGTGGTTCATTCTGTTGTTGCGTTGTTATCTCGATGTGGAAACTTCGTTGAAGTTCTGCATTTATTTGCTCGTCTCTCTAGTTGTACAGCAACAAGATTGGCGTCACTGATGTTTCCAGCTGTTGGTGAAGACAATCCAATAATCAGCGTAGGTGGTGACAGCAGACAGCACGCACACGTAATGCACAGCAGAAAGCAAACGCAACAACCGAACTGCATGGAAAATTTGCCTTGCTTAAATAGCCATATCCTAGAAATATATGGCTACTTGCACACTATTGGTTAACGGCAATTTTCGCTTTTTTCTCACTGGTGCAGCGTAAATTGAATTGAATTTAATTTACGCAATATGTTGGCAATTTATTTGTGTCGTTACAAAAGGGAACAAAATAACTTATGACGCTTCTTAATGATGACAATTATATTTAAATGATACAGAAGTAGTCGATACAGATCAGTAAAATCATTTATATTATTAATAGTCTTAAGAAAACCACATTGTTAATTTTAAAGCTCATATGGCTCCATAATGTGATTCTCACAGACAGTTCAGAACAATTTGCGGATATATGGCCTAACCACACAAAACAATTCGCCGACATATTGCGTAAATTAAATTCAATTCAATTTACGCGGCACCAATGATAAAAAAGCGAATATTTGCCGTTAACCAATGGTATGCGAGCAGTCAAATCAAGGCTATTTAAGCACGGTGAATTTACCATGCAAGTCAGTTGTCGCGTTTGCCTTCTGCTGTGCGTTACGTAGGCGATTTCAGTCACGCCAATCTTGTTGCTGTACAACTAGTGAGACGGAGCAACATCTACAGTTGATCCTCTCAGTGAGTCAGTTACTGCAGAACTTCAAAGAGGTTACTCAACTACAAACTCGCCACGGATGTCAACACCACAACAGAAGGAACAACAACCCAAAGCCAACCAGGGCTGGTCTCAAGTGACTAGGAGTACTAACTAATTGACTTTCTCAGCATTTGGCGTAGAACGCAATCCCGGCCCTAATAAAGGCCACCCAACAATACTAACTCAGCCACCCTTGGCTCCAAACTGACTTTGTAACGTCGTACGGCATTTACTTGAAGCTAGGGCGTTTACAGCTCCATAATGGGATTCTCACAGACGGCTCAGATAAATTTGCCGATATATGGTCTAAATGAAATTCAAATTTTATTTACCCGGTACCATTTAAAATAAGCAAAATTTGCCATTAACCAATGGCGAGAGAGCTTACGCTCGAACGATATATAAGCACTGTGGACTTACCATGCTTTTCAGTAGCACGTTTTATATCTCCTGCTGTGCACCACGCGTGTTTGCTGACTCACGTCATATTTGACTGTTTACCCACACTGATTTCTGGAATTGCGCCAGGCTGTGTCACATAGTCACTTGGATTTCAATTACACCAAACATGTTGATACACAACTAGTCATACGGATCGTTCTATCACACTGTTGGTTTTGACGCAAATATTTTCAACAGGAATTATTGTTGCCTTCATGCATTAATTGACCAACTGCATTTTCTGCTAAACTACTGGTTGTCGTTAAAAACAAGGTTTCGACGAACTACTTTGATCAAAAACAGGGCAGCTGGATAAGCAGAATATTTCTCTCTAAACTGGTTCTATTTTGATTCTCCGATTTTTTAGCAAGCATTTGAACTGCCCTTTACACAGCCAAGTAGATTAACAGCTAAGCCTATCGCCTGTGGTGAAATGTATCAAAAAATGCACGCGAAAGATATAAACAATTAAGATATTTCAAATATATGCAATTCAAATTGGTAAATATGTTTTTAAACTAATGCGACAATCGGATGTTGTTCGTGACTCTTAAGAAAAAACTGTATTTGATCAGGATTTGTGTAAGCTTAGCGAACGAGTACCTGATATACTTTGCAATTAACTTTGCACTGTTGTTATTTTAGAGAACTTATTTCTTTGAAAGTTTCTTGTTAAAAACAAAATATCATCTCGTGTAATTTGCTCTTAAGATTACGAAATCCACATTTAAATTTAAATGCAGTACAATGTTTTGATATTTTAATCAACTTCAATGCTGCGCTTTTGACCATATAGTTTCCAATTAAAATCGAGCTATGCTATAAATATTAGGCATCCTCGGTATTACCATAAGTATTTCGCTCTTCTATCTGACAAAGCGTAATAGCCAGTGTGATTTCGTTCAAGGATTTCTATCATTTGACTCGAAATCAATTATTTATTGTCTGTTTTAATCCAATTCCATTACTGTAAATTTCATTCATTTAGAATCTATATACTATGTTTTATTTATTTTAATTCTCATTTGAATTTTTGTATATTTTATAATCATATATTCTACATTTTAATTTACACGGAAAGTTTGGCTTTTAAATCTTTTAATATTTTGTTCGCATTCCGGCGACATGAAACAAATTCTGCCATGGACATCGACTGACCCAATTCCAACTGAGAAGATACTACCCAGTATTGCTGAACTACAATAGAAAATGTCTGATGTAATGGGTTTGATTAGGGTTCTATCTGGGAACCTTTCTATTTCAACTTTGCGTCACTCCTGACGCCAGGTCGATAATTTTCCCAATGGGGTTGCTAGTGAAGTTGCTTTGCACGCACACACCAAACAACTGAGATTTAACATTCGTCATCCGAAAGGTATCTTTGTCGACAAGAATCGTGCTTTGTGCTTAATTTTAACAAAATCTATTTCAATGATGATCCTAAATTGCACAAATTTTGGTCCTCCTTAATTTTGGCAGGGAAAGATAAATTTAATGCATGTAGAAACTCCAAGAAATGGCGCTCTTCAATTTGAAATATATTTGGTGACGCTCCATCTCTTGCCCGTACCTTGCTGAGCCCCTCCAGATTTGAAGAGATCGCACTAACAACTAACACACATTGTGAATCCAGAAACTACACAAACCAATTCTTACTCTACCGCAACTTGGCTATTGTCCTACCCCTTAGTAGCCTCAATCAGCGGGCCTTTATTCCTAGTACACAGTGCTTGTCTGTAGCCGTAGCTATCAACAAACATCATGACCAGTGTGGTGGTCTAGAAACCGATGTCTTTGAAAGCAAACACAATTCGATTTTTCCATGCAGTTCTTAAATTTAAGAGCCCCGTGGTTGAACGGAATATTCTCTTCTCCCAACATTACCAAAGCCCCACTGTATAGTAAAAGCATACCCTCTGAGCTAGTCTCGTCGTGAATTGCAACCAATTTACCTTATCAATCTAGCTACACGAACCCTGCAAAACCTTAAATAATTTAACAGTCAATTATACATACTTTGGCATAAAATTCACACCTTCTAAATTAATATATTTATACCAGATGACCCATCAATCACTCCAATTTTGTGGCTGTAAATTGAAGATATAGATGTATTTGGCAGGTTTACATACCATGAGAGCTCTATCAATTATTCAAGCAATAGAATTGACGAGGTAAATATGAAAATCGCGAAAGCCACAGTAACTTTCTCCAATCTTTGCAATTTAGGGAGAAACTTTATTGTTTCATTCTACTTTCGATGTGGTGTGTAGAAGACATATTTACGTGCAGTTTTATCATTTGCTTGTAACACGCGGCTCTGAGTTACAACCCAACGATGTTCAATTTTGACAAATATAGTGCTCTTTAAGGTCAAATAATCTAACTCTGTTTTTACAAAATATTTCTCTTAACTGTGATTTTAGAAACAATCTCTGTTAGTTTCAAGCAGTTTTAATTGAGATTTCTTGAACTGCAATTTTAATTGTAATTAATAGGGTTTTGTTTAATAAATATACACCCGCGCGCAATACGCAGGGAGCATGCGGTGGATTATAGTGCATATGTGGATCGATAGTTTTTTCTTTGCATTCAGATATGATTTCACGCATCAGGACATCAGATGTTCCTCAATCACATTCACAAATTCTATAGTTCAATGGATTATTATAATTAAATAAGTTAAAACCATAGCAAACAGTGGATTAATTATTTGTGATGTTTTTTCAAGACTGTTTTTATCATTGAAAATATTACCAGTGACTTAATTTATATCATAACATATTATCAATCATTTATATGTATTCATCACGATTCAAACGTTTGTGAATTGATTTTTAATTTTGTTGACAATATATCGTTTTGTTGCCCTCTAGAGCACGGTCCGTTTTGTTTAACTGTGAATTGATTATTACTTTTGTAAAAGACATTCAATTTTGTTTAATTAAACGAACATTGGTTGCGCGGGTGGTGATAACAATTATTATAATCAAGGTTGCGGTCTTGATATAAACACCTGACCCATTAATTACTTACATATGTCAGTATAAACTAAGAATTGTATAGTGTAGAAAAGGCAATTCATCCAGTAGACCGGTTTCGTCCTTATTGGGAACTCATCAAGTACTGGCCAGAATTTGCCGCGGACAGGATACGAACCTGGGCACGTCTGCTTCGGAATCTGGTGCTCTAACCACTGACAATATATCGTGTTGTTGCCGTCTAGAGCATGGCCAATTTGGACTAACTGTGAATTTTTTCTTTGCAACATTGTGTACAATATACGTATGGTGATTCGACTTAGCTTTCTCACATCACCCATCAGAAAAAGGTCGAGACTAATCATAAGCACGGATCTCAACAACAGCTACCAGGTATATGTAGGAATGATACAGCATCACGAACTAGATAGCTACCTCGAAAAAGCTCTTAAATTAGCAAAAAATCCCCTACACTCTAACGAGATATGTTCTCATATAATTGATAATTTTAGATGCTTAGATAAATTCAAACACAGTTATTTGAGAAGCATAACACATATAGATTATTAATAACGAATAAACAACGCTGATAACCGAATATTTATTTTTTAATTGGTCAACAAGTGCACCTCGTTATAAAGACAAATAAGACTTTATCAATTGCGTTGGCTTGTTCACGTTTTGAATATGTCCTTAGTTTGATTGCTCAGTATAGCTTTATCCTCCCAGTTAGCTCCAGATTAACGTAAGAAAAAAGGTGGATAGATATCGACATAGCAGAAAAACGTATTTTTTTTCAAACAAGATCGTACAAGCCTCGCTCATCTGTTGGGAAAGGTTCTACCTTTTTATATTTCTTCTTGATTGCAAATCCTATTCGATATGGCATAGAGTTCAGTTCAGTGGCAATCTTGTTTCAGATTTCTTGTAGATTAATCATTTTAATTCTATTTTTTAGTTACGCAGAATTAGATACAAAGTTTGATTGTATTTGAGAAGCGATAATCTAAAATGAGCAAGCAAGCTGTATTGTCTGTTTCGACTTGCATTAAAACTAACTTTGTCATAATGATATTTTGAAGATGACTATATCGCCTTAATTCTGCGTGTTGTCTATATACATATACTTATATTAAATAGATCTACATCCTTGTAAAACACTCTTTTAATATTTTATTTTTTAGATTATTATTTTATTCTAGTGTTAATACTCCTCTTTAATAATTTTTCTTAATTTTAACTTTATTTATTTAAAAATTATTTTATAATATTTATGTGGCATTAAAGCAACAGTTAATAACTTCTTTTGCATTTCTGTCCATGATGATGACGATAGTGATGATGTAGATGATGATGGAATAAAAGTCTAATAAACTTTGTTAAAAATATCTGCTTGATGCCAATGATAAATGTAATCTATTACCACTAAGGTCAGTGAATAATAAAATTGATAAATCGTCCCACAGACCAAATACTAACAAAATAAATGACAAGAATTTATTTCGGCATTTGGTTATCGCCGGACTGCAATACTTGATGAAATTATTTCGTAAGATTTGGATTTTCTGTAGATAATATTTCCGAGAGAGTAAAATAAACACCGTTGCAAAGATACAACTGAACTTGAAATCGTGTCCGATTTAATCAAATTAAATTGATTAAATGAACACAATCTAAAAAGACAGCAAATCTGCTGTTGCATATAATGTTTATGGGATGACGCATTGCATCATGAATATCAAATAAATATTGACCAAGTTTGTCGTATTCTGTTCCAACATGTTGAGAAGTATGTGAGTTTAAATTTATGTTTAAAAACTAATGGTCTTTTGTTTCAAGTTGGTGTAGATTTCAAAGCATTAGTTGTGAAAAAAAATATGCACGGAAGTCCGTGTCTGTTATCATATTAACATTTGCGGTCGGATAAATTTTTCTTCACCTGTCGGCCGAAAATTACGAAGTTCCCGCTAAGACCTTTTTGTTCTATAAGTACTCACGTTATTGTCATATTTGCTACAAACGAAAAAGGAATAAATTACGGGAATATATAGGAACCAAAAAACCTCTGCAATACTATTAAAGACTTATGTGCATGAAGCTTTTTAATTGAATATGCATTTTTATGTAAAGGATGAATAACGTGAGGTAATAAGCGATTCATTAAAATTAAACAAACATTGGTTGAACGGACGATGCTCAAATGTTTTGTTTATACTGAAAAAATATGTATATAGCGGGATTTGTATTCATATCAATATCATTATATTGATTTAAATATAATGATTCTTTCAGAGGTTGACTGAGTTCAGTGCTGTTTTTGTATTATCACTGGTGATTTCGAATCCATACCATGCCAAGTGTAAACGGATACTTTAAAGATGTGCTGCATAGAGTATATGGGTGAAATAAATAAATAATCTCATTAAAATTCGTCAAAATGGAGTGAACTAAACATGAAACACAAAATTCAAGCAATTTTAGTCAACGCCTATTGAAATAACAAGATTTGATTCACATTTCTAAACCTAAAAAATCATTATAGTACATTTATTATACTGCAAGCTTATTCACGTCTTAACAGTTTGGCTAGAACAACCATCTTAGTCCAAATGAAGAAGAGAAGACCCGGTAAGAGCATTTTGAACAGGATTAAGAAACTGGTATTTATAAAAAATTGTCGGATGTTGTAGCATTATCATATAATGGTTGACAAATCAATTCAGTTAACGGCGCATAAAATACACAATGCAAGTTTTAATATGTATAACAAACGATTGCACAAAAAATACCGAATAGTTTCTATTTGATTTTCTCTTTCTCTTTACGTAAATCCTGGTTACTGTAAAGGAAGATATTTCTGCCAAAAAAGTAAAGTAACAACTATTGATAAATTTAAACCACTGTGGCTTATTGGAACAAATATTATTAAAAAAGAAAATATTCAATTAATTTCTAAAACATTCTTTGCTTAAACCCCTTGTAGAATATATATTTTTTAATTGAGCCTAATTCAGATTTTCTGTAGTCTGTACCTGTCTGACGTGATTTTCTCTAGCAAGCTTCATTTTAAATTTCATTTCTCGGTTTGGTTATACAAATTTTGACATTTGTGCACATTGGGACCATTCAGATACAGATAATTTAATAATTCTGCTTTTCGTGTCTAATCTCTTTTTAGGTTCAAATATTCGGGTGCGGTGTTGCTTAAGAAGTACACAGCTCTTCGCCTATTACATATTTAGGTGTGCTTAACATGCAAGCTAATCTTAAATTTGCAGATCTTCAACGAGATTACTCAGCTACTCACTCGCCACGGATGTCAACGCCACAACAGAAGGAACAACAACCCAGTCAACCAGAGCTGGTCAGAAGTGTCTAGAAGTATTTTTAGACACTGCTACACTAACTGACTTTCTGGGCATTTAAATACTGTTTGTTGCGGAGAACTAACATATATGCAAGTATGTATTAGGTTTTGCGAACCTAGTAACAAATTAGTTCAGTTGTGACCAGAAGGATAAACCAAAGACAGCATGAACGGAAAGTATTATCCCATGTATTAAATGAATGTGCATGAGATTATACTTTCCGTTCATATTGTCTCTAAATCAAACGGATCATACAGAGCCTGCGGAGATTACCGCAAGTTAAATTCAGTGACAAAATCTGATGCATATCCTATTTCCAATATTAACACATTACTTGAAATACTCAACGGCAGAAATTTATTCTCAATGATTGACCTCAGGCAAGCATACCAACACATCTCGGCAGCGCCAGAATATATGGGAAAGACTGCCTTCATCACTATATTTGGCCTTTTAGAATAACTTTACTTGCCTTTTGGACTTACGTGTACTACACAGACATTTCAAAGATTCATGGACAACATACATCGCGACGACGACGCTTACTGTATGTCATATCTCGATGACAAAATGGTATTCAGTCCAGACTTAGAATCTCATGTCAAGCATTTACGAACTGTCCTCTCACACTTATCTAACTACGGACTCAAGATTATTTGTGACAAGACGCAGATTGAAACTACATCCGTGGACTTCCTGGGGCATTATATCACGCCACAATGTGTTCAACCTTTGCCGCCAAAGGCGAATTCAATCTGAAATATCAAGTCACTGAAGACTTAGCCAGTTGCAGAAAATTTGGGAGCCTTAAACTGCTATCGAAAGTTCCTTTATCCGTTGTGTAGGTGCCTGCGGAATCAAAGAGGACTTAGCAAGAATTCCATCATTAATTGGTCATCTTAAGTCGAGTTATAACTTTGACTCGCCATCAACTCGTTAGTAAATGATACAATGCTAGCACATCCAGATTTTCACCGACCATTTATACTCTCGACAGATGCTTATTAATTAGCTGTTGGAGCCACATTGGAACAAGAGATCGACAAAGTTCGGAGGCCTATCAGTTTCTACTCGCGTATTCTCCAACCAGTAGAAACAAGATACGGCACATTCGGTCGAGAACTCCTCGCCATCTACAACGAAGTGCGCCTACATATCAGTATCTTTGGCAGTAGCAGATTTGTTGTTTTCACAGACCATGCACCATTAGTTAGCGCACTTCGAAACGCGACTTAAACTATCGCCAAGTACCCAGCCTTAGTAGAAATATAGCTTTCACGTATAAGCGAATGACAATTCGACATCATTCATGTCAATGGCAAACAAAACTTCATTGCAGACGCCCTTTCCAGGCCGGACTTCTCGCTACTACCACCTAAACCGTCGCCATTCACTCTCAGTCCCGTGACACTTAGTGAACCTGCACTAACGCCATCCATCCTTCGAACAGTACAGCGAGGTGACACTCACATTAAAAGATCAGTAATCCGTCACCCCACCAAGTTTATATGCCGTCTTTTGGAAAGCTTAACCGTTGTTTACTTCACTTGTACACAGCCCAACAAGCCAATTCTCCCGATCAGCCTTCGAAGTATCTTTTTTGACTCAATTCACTCAATTTCTCACCCATGCAGAAAGGCGACAATCAGACCTCTTACGGATCGTTTCTTGGGTCACAGGCTCAGGCAAAACGTTAAACGGTGAGTCTCCGAGTGTGCCATTAGGCAGAAAAACAAGATCACACGGCACACACGTTCTAAGTTGCAAAATTTTCTAGCTTATTCTCGCATAGCTATCGTCCACTTCGACATAGTTCATCTGACAAAAGTTCAAGGTTTCGGCTACTTTCTAACAATGATTGATAGACTTACACGATGGCCTGCGTCTAATAGCCGCACAGGATGACCCACAAGACAAAGCTACCCGCCCACGACTTTATTTCGGTAATATGTTGAACAACAGCCGAGACATACTCCTCGTCCAGTCTTCGATCACCCGCAGCTTCACAGCTGCAAGAGAGTAATCGTTCGCAACGACATTACGGTTCTTACACGATTTTGCTTAGACAGACAACATACTTCATTATCATGCAAGTTGCCGCACCTAAATTAGTAAGCATAGACAGGTTGAAACCGTTTATCGAAGCGCCTGATCCTGGGAACATACAAACTTCTACGTCCTTCTCAGGCTCTACCTGCCTGCAATCCCAACCTAGCAATAGATAGCCTTGCATAAAGCAAAACAGGAAAAATTTTAATTTTAGTTTATTGTTATTTCACATATCAAATTTTACCTTTTTTCGCACCATTTGCTCTCTCAGTCACACAACTTAACCTCTATGAATCCACATTATTAATTTTTCCTCTCACACTAACTTGTCTCACGTGATATAACCAGCTGTTCTTAGCTAACAATCTTGTAGCATTTGGAATAGTTCTTTGGCATTATACCATCTTTGCGGGAATATTCGAAAACACTTCTGTTGTTACCTTTTAATTTTCACATATATATTTTCCATTGTAATGGAAGGCTCACACCTGAAATCACTCTGCCCATTTTGATATGATCAGTTATTTAGAGCTTACGCCTTTTGCAGCAAAACTAAGTAGTTATCGGCTTCATATCATGTTACAGGCCATTTTCAATGCGTATCTCAACTTCATCAGTTCACAGTGACCACTCTACGAATATCATGACCACAATGTCGAGTTCACACTAGCTCATTTGGTCGTATTTAAACACATTGCCGGCGATCCAGCCTGCCCAGGTATCAACTTAAACTTGGAAACTTCAGTAGCAATCTACCTTGAAATCCTCACGCTAAGGCTCCCAACCCTTACACTGCTCTATTTTGCATCACACGGTATGACCGGCTACTACAGCTAACAATTTGTTTAACAATTTCAAGTGGTTATTTGGCATCATATTATTGTTGAAGAAACCAACAATCTTACATCAGCCCAGCATTTACGTTTCATTTTTTATAGCTATGAGCTAAAAAAACCAGTTTTTTAACTGGGTACGCACTCTGCCCTACATTTCTTTTTAAGCCTCGCGGAGAGCAATGGTTTTCTTTTTTCAGAGAGAAAAGTGATGTAACGGCTGAAGAATAATTCTTCGACATATTGCACAAATAAAATTCAAATTTAATTTATCGGCACTAATTAAAAAAAGCGAAATTTGCCGTTAACCAATGGCGTGCGAGCTTTCGATTTAAGGCTATTTAAGCACAGTGAATTTACCATGTCAATCAGTTGACGCATTTGCCTTCTGCTCTGCTATCGTCACCTACGCTGATTTTTGGACAGTTGCTGCACAACTAGTGATACGTAGCAATATCTACTTCGTGGACCCTCAAATGTGTCAGTTACTGCAGATCTTCAACGATATTAATCAGCTAATCACTCGACACGGATGTCAACGCCACAACAGATGGAACAATAACCCAATCAGTCAGAGCTGATCTCAAATGTCTAGGAGTATTTCTAGACACTGCTACATTAACTCTCTTTCGCGGCATTTTCCGTAGAACGCAATACCGGTTTTAATAAGTGTCTCAACTGTACTAACTCAGCCATTCTTGGCTCCTAACTGACTATGTAACGTCGTGTGTAAACGCCCCGGCTTCAAGTAAATGCCGTACGACGTTACAAACTCGGTTAAGGTGCTCTGAATAGAGATTAGTTACTGATATGGGGGCCCTTAAGAGGGCCGGGTAATGCGTTCGCTTTAAGTCTTCAGCGTTGAAGATGTCCTAGAGCCTTGGGTGGACTCTGGTTGATTTGTTGCTCCCGTGGTTGAGCTGTGATCGTGTTGTGGATGGTGTCCTGCAGGTCCTGCACTCAATTGGCTCGTCTCTCCGGTATCCCGCAACAAGATGAGTAGGTATTGACAGCCGACAGAGCGCACACGTATTGACAGCCGACAGAACGCACACGCGTGAAGCAGGTAGAAGGCAAATGCCACAACTGACTTGCATGGTAAATTACCGTGCTTAAATAGCATGCAATATGTGTACTTGCATACTATTGGTTAAACGTGGTTAAACGTGGTTAAACGGCAATTTGCTTTTTTCTCATTGGTGCAACGTAAATAAATTTGAATTTAATTTACGCAATATGTCGGCGAATGATTTGTGTCGTTACAGGGCGTTTACAGTATATTCTTATATTTAATTAGTTAAGATAGGTTGCCTGTAGGTATTAGTTACGCTTGGCCTAATTTGTGCAAAATTTGTACGTGCGAACCGCTGAAATTGCAATGGATATTTAAATCATTAAAATAATAAGATTACAGCAAAATAATTCTTATAAAATTAAGTTTTTAATAGTTTTACAAAACTTTGATATAAATAATTTCATATTTCTGATTATCTTGTTCTATATGGTACGATAGTATGGTAAATCGACATTTATAGGGGTAAATAGCCTTATTAAAAATCGTTTATATTTTACGTATGCGTGATTTGGCAAAGTAACAAACTGTCTATGCTGAACATATATTTTAACTTGAAAATGATTACCGTAACAATTAAATAGAAGGAAATTTTTCATTCTTCAGCCAGGTTTGTTTTTAATTTAATCGGCACCTTGATTCAAAATTTACGCGTGGCTAAATCACATATAAACGATTATAGATGTTGTTTTGCACAAAATTGTTTGTTATTAATGTTTTTAAATAAAATTATATTTTTTACATTTGTATATCTCACGATTCAGTCTGTTGTATGTATCAATGTGCATCGCATTCCAGAATCACAAGTGTCATGAATAATTTAAAATGCTAGTCAATTTCACCTACATAATCCTGATTTTATTTTTATCTGGGTATTTGTGAGGCAAGATTTTCGATGTCATTAATTAGTAATGTCATTGCCAATCTTTTATCCTGTAGAGGCCCTTTGGTCACTACCATAAGGGGGTCTCTTGGATGCCAGGCCCGGAAAATCCATATATGCGGAATGATCATCCATCTTGGAACACTTAAGTTCCTCTGAACTATCTCTTAAGCTACAATCCTTAAGTCCGCTAGCCAACTGCTCTGTATCCTCAGTATTTAATAAACCAGACATGATATTATTAAATTACTTGTAATTTATATATTATATTAATTAAGTAAGCTTACCCGGATACGCTGATGTCCACAAATTTACTGAACTGGAATGATTGAGACCTTGAAACAAATATTCACTTAAATTACCCAAAGCAAATTTGTGGTTCTTTTCGCTGATAATTAAAAACAACAAAATGACGAGAAGATTACAAATTTTTATTCACAAAGTAATCGGTGATGGAACCACGCAGTGTCCCGCTTATGCAATTCAGAAACTCAGATCAAAACTCTCTCATTTTCTTCCACAAGACAAGTCCAAAACTTCGACAATATGAACAAAAGAACTTCCAAAAAATTTTACAATATTTTTCAAAAATTACAATATTGTTTTACGAAACCAGCGATAACATCAAATGTCCAAAAATAAAAATTGATTTATTTTTATATGAGAGGTTAATTTCTGTCCGATAATTAATTTAACCTCTACATACTCCCTCATGTTTAAGATGATTAACCATACATGATGTAGTCTTCATTCTTCGGTTTCTTGATGACTCGTCCAGACCGAGTTTCAACAAGTTGTGCTGGTACTTCACCAGATTTCATATTCATATTGCATTGTTCTTGATTCTCAGTTGTCTTGTTTTTAATCTTTACTTCTTTACCATATTTATTCGACTCTTCATTTTTCTCACCAATTTCTGAGTCACATCTCGCCTCAACTTCTGGGTACTTCGGTGAATACTGTTCCTCAGTCTCCTCCTCCGTCCAAATAAACTGTGGAATACAGCGATCCAGTGTTACACATTCTACAGTGCCATTTACTTCTATAAATGCATTTTTCTCAGTCATATGATTGACTTTATATGGCCCCTTATAGAATGGAGTCAGACAATTCTGTCTGTTTTCGTTAGTTATGTATACATGTGATGCCAGCTTTAAATCTGAAGATACATAGCATTTAGACTTTGGACTTCTAGTTTTGGTTGGAGCTAAACGACTCATTTTATCTCTCAATGCTCCAACAAACCAATCTACTGAACTAGAGGCCCAATCGAGACAACTTGGAGCTTCTATTAGAATATCTCCAGGTAACCTCAGTGGCTCTCCATAAACAAGTTCTGCTATGGATGTTCCTAACTGAACTCTGTATCTGTTTCGCATTGCCAACAAAACTATGGGCAAATCATGTATCCAACTGGATCCACCGGTGCAGCGTAATGCAGCCTTCAGCTCCCTGTGCAGTCTCTCAACCATCCCATTGGCTCTGGGATTATAAGCACATGTGTGTCTTACTTCTATCCCCATTGTATTCAATGATCTGATAAACAGTTCAGACATAAACTGACTACCACGATCAGTAGTTACCCTTACCGGTACACCATATCGCGACACCCAATTATGCAAGAACATAAGTAAGACCTCTTGAGCTGTCATGTCCTTCAGGATTGCTACCTCAAACTGACGACTGAACCGATCGACCATCGTGAGTAAATACTTTTGGCCAGAAATCTCAGGCATTTCTACTATATCAATATGAACATGCATGAACCGACCCGCTGGTATACCAATCGTTTTAATTTCAGTTTTGGTATGACGCCAAACTTTACAAGTTTGACACCGGGCACATGTCCTTACCCAGGCTCTTATGTCTTTCGACATCTTTGGCCATACATATCTATCAGTGACCATCCTGATAGTTGCCTTAATGGAAGGATGACTGAATTCATGTAGCTGCTGAATTACCTTATACCTTAATTCTAGCGGTACATAAGGTCTAGGTTGGCTCCTGGAGATTTCACATAATAACCACTTATCTCCAATCTTCCTGCGTGTATATACAGGATTCTTTTCCAACACAGCTACTTAAGGATCAGAACCTTGTGCTTCCATCAATTGCTGGACAAAATCATTAGAAGATACAATAGAGCATACGAGTGACTCTGAACGAATCATATCTTCATCTGATACGTCTGGTCTACTGAGAGTGTCTGCCACCACATTATCTTTTCCTGAGATATGACTAATAGTAAAATCAAATTCTGCGAGTCGGGTTATTTGTGAATTCACCCGCCGAGAATAATTTAGCCTATTTGCTTTCCCAAGGATACTCAACAACGGTTTATGATCAGTTAATATCATAAACTGATGTCCATCTAGGTAGTGCTCAAAATGCAACACTGCAGAATAAACTGCTAGTAACTCCTTTCCAAGCGTATCATATCGCTTCTCGCGATCTTGGAGTTTCCGACTATAGAATCCTATCGGCTTGACTATACCATTTTCCCGTTGATGTAACACTGCTCCTATGGCTACATCAGAAGCATCTGTGACCAGCTCAAACGGCTTAGTCCAATCCACAGGTGCTAATGTGGTTATTTGGCTTAACAGATCTTTGGCCCTCTGGAATTTTTCCTTGTCGTCTTGGCTAAAATTAATAGGCCAGGACTTGTCGAGTTAGCGACCCCAAAATTCCAGCTAAACCTGGTATGAACCGACGATAGTAGCTAATCATGCCCAAAAATCTACGCAACTGGCATACAGTTCTAGGTACTTGCACATCCTTGATTGCTTGTACCTTGTCTTCCAAGGGCTTGATTACATCCTTGGAAATGGTGTGTCCAAGATATTTTACGTTAGAGCAACCAATCCTCCTTTTTTCTGGTTTCACTACCAATCCATAATGTTTCAGCTTGGACAAAACGATGTCCAAATGCTCGCGGTGTTCCTCCCTAGATTGACTATATATAATGATGTCATCTATATACACTCTAGCAAATGAACAGTCTTGAAGAACTTCCTCTGTCAGACGCTGGAATGTCTGACTTGCATTCTTCAACCCAAAAGGCATACATAAGAATTCATGCGATCCTCCTCCAGGGAATCGCACTGCTGTGAGCGGTATAGATTCTGCCTCCATAGGTACTTGATAGTACGCTTTCTGCAGATCTAATGTTGTATATACCTCATACCCCATTATATCCCTGAGCAAAGTACTCTGGTTCGGTAGAGGATACGAATCGCCTTTCGTTACCGAATTCAATAGACGATAGTTACCACAAGCCCTCTATTGACCTGGTTCAGGTTTGGGAACAACCACTATTGGAGATGCAAAATTGGAATTTGAACGCCTACAAATTCCTTCTTCTCTCAACCGCTTAAATTCTTCAATAGCAACCTGCTGCTTGTGTTGTGCTAACGGTTGAGACTTGGGCGAACAAGGTAGTGGCTCCACCAACTCGATTTGGTGTTCTATGCCTGTCTTTAAACCCTTGCGCTTAGCATTGAATGGCAGAAACACGGCCAGGTGTTTCTCGATGACATCCGCCAGGTCATCGGCAACGACGGGTCTGGGTAGTCTCACTGACCTAACTACTGAGGTCTCAGTCTCAGCATAAGTCACTATCCCAGTGCTTTGTCCAATGGTCCTAGATTTGGGATCTAAAGCGAGATTAAAATGGATCAAAAAGTCCATCCCAATGATGTTATCCTTTATATCAGCGACCAGAAAATTTCACGTAAATGGAGATTTCTGCCCCAATGTCACTGACAATTCTTTAACTCCCTTAACCTCAATTGGACTTCCATTAACAGCCCATAGTTGGTAATCGAATGTGGGGCTATCAATTTCCACCACATCAGATCGAACTATGCTCACCTCTGCACCCGTGTCTATTAAGAAATTTAAGCCACTAAGTTCATCAGTTATAACGAACTTATTGTTGCTATAACCAGCAACCTCTTTAAGATTATCTGCCAGCCGAAATCTAACAGATTTACGGACTGTATTACTGCGCGTCTCTTCCATCGAAGCTTCCGAACCTAACTTCGATGTTTTTAGTATGCCACGAATATGCATACCTTGGAGCCTTGCTTGCGCAACCCCCCCTACGGCTCCTATTAGCGGGGGCTTTACTAGTTTTCCGGCAGCTTCGACCAGACTACAGGAAGACTACTTCCTTTCCATCGGGGACCACCCATCTTTGGAAATGTGCATCCCCTCTCCTGACATTTTCCAAACTCGGCGTATTTGCGATGCGATATGCACCACTCGCGTGGTCCTTGTACACTCTCACGCGATTCGCCTCTCCAATGCTTGGAATTTGAATATTGACTCCGAGAATTTACCCTATTTCTGTTGGAAGTTTCCTTATTGCTTTTTATCCAACCCACATCCCTGCAGAGGGTACTTAATTCATTCTCTATGGTCAGGAGTCTCTCTGAGAGATGTCTGAGTTGTTGCTCTAGGCGTGAATCTGCGGTTACTGCATACACCTTAGGTTCCATCTGACGATACACTTTGTCCAACCCTTTGAGCTTCTTGGGCCACTCTAGTTCCAATGAATCATATACATCCAATGTGGCTCTTAGTCTAGCAGGCAATTCTGCTACAAATATACTGTTTATAACTTCCTCAGATATATCAAGCCCGATGGATTTCGAAATTAGTCTGTCATAAAATTCAGATGGAAGTAGATTTCTCATCTTTTCCTGACGTAATAAGTCAGCCATCCGTTCAATCCTCTCGGGTTGATATCGTCCATGGAGTTCTTCCACTAGAAGCTCAAATGCATTTTCTGGTTCGTTCTCAGTGACAAATTTCCTGAGTCTAAACAGATTCTTTTTTAATGGCTCAGGTAAGCACCACCAGGCCGAGGCAAACCTTTCTATAGGGTCGGTCATCCGTTTTAGTTTAAAATAAAATTTTGCTTCTTCGACCCATTCAGAATGGTTGTCTGGTCTGTACATATTAAGCTTGACATTGCTATCCATAGAATTGTGGCAATAACGATCATCTACATAATATCTTCCCGCATAAAGGATCCTGGCGCGGTCGCCATTTTTTGTAGAGGCCCTTAGGTCACTACCATAAGGGGGTCTCTTGGATGCCAGGCCCGGAAAATCCATATATGCGGAATGATCATCTATCTTGGAACACTTAAGTTCCTCTGAACTATCTCTTAAGCTACAATCCTTAAGTCCGCTAGCCAACTGCTCTGTATCCTCAGTATTTAATAAACCAGACATGATATTATTAAATTACTTGTAATTTATATATTATATTAATTAAGTAAGCTTACCCGGATTCACTGATGTCCACAACTTTACTGAATTGGAATGGTTGAGACCTTGAAACAAATATTCACTTAAATTACCCAAAGCAAACTTGTGGTTCTTTTCGCTGATAATTAAAAACAATAAAATGACGAGAAGATTACAAATTTTTATTCACAAAGTATCGGTGATGGAACCACGCAGTGTCCCGCTTATGCAATTCAGAAACTCAGACCAAAACTCTCTCATTTTTCTTCCACAAGACAAGTCCAAAACTTCGACAATATGAACAAAAGAACTTTCAAAAAAATTTTACAATATTTTTCAAAAATTACAATATTGTTTTACGAAACCAGCGATAACATCAAATGTTCAAAAATAAAAATTGATTTATTTTTATATGAGAGGTTAATTTCTGTCCGATAATTAATTTAACCTCTACAATCCATGTGGTAAATCCACAAAATTGAAAATCTTATTCCTTTATGAGTGTCGATGCTCGTGTTCTATACACATTTTCATGCCACCTGATTGCAGTCTGCTTTGTTTGTTCATAAACATCGAGTTTCGGTGTCATGAATAATGTATAATTATAGTCAATTTTACTTAAATAAGCATATTTTTTTATTCGTATCTTGTCATTTGAGCCAAGATTTTAGACGTAATTAATAATTAATATTAGTGCAAATCTTCTACCATTTAAATAATGCCACAGAATTTCTAAAATCTAATTCCATGAGCGAAAAGGCTCGTGTTATATTTACACTATCAAGAATCTCACAGACGCCAGATCCGTACATGTTTGAATGAAAAAATATTCCGTTTAATTCTGTTATGCTAGTAATGGTTCATCGCGGATGACATTCCAGACTGGCGAGCTAAACTTCTCCTACTAACTTATTCACATAAAGTAGCTTCGCCCTATTAGAGACTGACATCCATATCTTTATAAGAACCATTTTCTGACAAAGATTTTCGAAATGGAAAATCTGAAATAATATCCACTACAATCGTATGCAGATTTGCAATCTGCCTATAATGCGATTATATAAATGCAAACGCAAAACCAATTGAATAAATTCTCCCTTGGCTTTTCAATACCCACAATAAATGGCAAGGCATAATTTCTAATAAAAGAACTGTATTGAAAACCACTTGTATTATAAAAAAAGGAAACTAGGAGCCATGGAATTAACCTTGCGCTCACAAAAAAAGCCTGTGTATTCCAGTACAGTAAATACGAAACTGAAAACTTACAAAAACGAACATTATAAACACACAAAAGCCATTAAACTAAGAATTTTAAAGAAATTATTGAAATAATTTTCGTCATACGTGTATGTCATCGGGATTTAGAAGGCGACTATACATCTTTTATAACATCATCCACAAACTGATGAATCATTCATATTTCTCGTATTGCTTTGACTATATCAGTGCATTTCTCGTTGTGTCTTGTTTACATGACTTCCTTCCAACTGGAATTCATAATTTCTGAATTTTCGAGTTCGGTAATGTCTCCGAAATTTGGTCCTGCAAAAGTTTAACTTCTTAGTATCTTCATTCACCCTGATATATTGTTAAATGAAACGATCAAGAAATCTCCATCTTCATGCCTAGTTATTTTAATTACTACCTTCTTAGTCATTCATTATACAAATGGGGCTATTCAAATCGCCCTCGAATACTTGTAGACATGCAATACCAATTCCAAATCGGAGGACCATTAGAACATATATCTACAATTATGTTCTTGGTTAAAAAAAGATGGCATTTTATCTCTAAGAACATACACAACAAAACTAACTATGCTCCAAACTAATTAACTTTGATACTAACAATATAGAAAGACCATGTACTATAATTATTCCATTAGTACACTTACATGAATACTTCTCCCCATACCGTCACCTAAACTAATATACATAAAATTACATGTCATATTGCGCCACTGTTCTATACGATGGGAAACAAATGATGGTATTTATTCACTTAACGTACTGAATAATTATCCATGCATGGTCAGAGAATAAAAAACTGAACTCTCCAATATTTTTCTAGTCCATTCTTGATTCCTACTTTGTCTAGAACTTAAATCTGAGAATCCATTGGTGGTATAATTCACATAAGCAATCAGAAAATTCCACCTGAATATAGGTTTATTGTCTTAATGTCCCCAACCACCCGTTTACCCCCTTGAATCATATAGGACTATCATGCGTGACCCATAATCGATATTCAGATATGGAGTCATATGTTTTCACCATTTTGGAACTCACTATGTTCATACCCACGCCTAACACTATTAGAAAATTGAGTTCTTGAAAAAAATTCAAACTGAAAATTGTGCGGTGTTGACTCCGGCGAATTGATTGAGTTCTTAAAAGCTGATCTGATCACCTGCTGTATACTATCGTGTTCTCAGTCCTCACCGAAGTGCTAGTTTTATAATGTCGCAAAGACTTCAATTACCCTTCCATGGAACACCCTGGAGCCTGAATAATTTCTAACACTACCTTGGCTTCTAAAAGCAACTTAACGGCATAACAAGTTTTCTGTTTTTGATTTAAGAAAAAAAATGGACAGTGTTTGTTAACGTCTCCATTTACTTGCGTCAGTCGCGTTAGCCAGATTTTGTTGACTGCCACGTTTAATGGTTCCCAGCTCGGTCACCAAATTCTGTAGAGGCTCGAGTTCTATTTGCGCTATCAAGAGCCTCACGGACGCCAGATTTGTACGCATTTGAGTGTAAGAATCACACTTTAAGTCTATTTTACAAGTAATGGTCTGTTGCAGATGACATTCCAGACTGGTCCGCTCAATCTCTCCCACTAACATTTTCATATGCACTAGCCTTGCCCTATTTGAGACTGACATCCATTTTACTGCTAGAAGAACGTTCTGCTTATGAGTTTCTAAATGAATCATCGGAAACAATATGCTCCGAAATCTCAGGTAGGTTTTTAATATTCCTAGAATGCGATTATATACTTGTATCGCCAAAACCGATTAAACTACCTCTCTTTCTAGGCTTTTAAATTACCTCTTTAAATGACAAGGCACAATTTTTGATAAACTACGAGTATTGGAAACAAATTGTATTATAATTTAGACCAGACGGAAACTAGTAGCCAGGTAACTAATCTCGCGCTCACAAACAAAGACTGCGTAACCCAGTATGCTAAAAACAAAACCAAAACCGCGCATGAACGAAAGATATAATTATTCAAAAGCATTTGACAACGAGTTGCCGAGAAATTATTAAAGTAAGTATGTATTAGGTGTTGCGTACCTAGTAACAAATTAGTTCAGTTGTGACCAGCAGGATAAACCAAAGACAGCATGAACAGAAAGTATAATCTCATGCACAGTCGATTTATGCTTAAAGTAGTTTTAAAATAAATTTCTTCATACGCCATTTCTATTAGGAATCACCATAAAAATCAAGCGAAATAATAATTTTTAAATTTATTTTTAGATGGGGAGTTATCGACTTGCACATAATAACGCAACATAATATTTCATTAACTAGATTCTGTCCACCTTGCCAATTTAGTCAAAGACAACTATAAAGTATATTTTTACCTCAAATAGTTAAGCCCGAAAATTGAGCTTTAAATAGTTTTTATTCCATTTAAAAGTAGAAGAAAATTAAAATATGTAGCTGGATGTGCCAAGTTTGCGTTTGGAAGGTTGAAGTTTGCCACGACAATTAGTCGGTTGTTTGCACACGTCAACCGTCGGGATAAGAGTTGTAAATTCCAATATAGTTAACTTTGGAGAGACAAGTTCATCGATAGAGAATGACAATTGTGCAACCTAAAGTATCTTTCCTTTTCTGTAATACCGCTACTAAAATGCAGAAATCGTCTGCAGTTTAAGCGTATTCAGCCTCTTGTTTGTTAAAGAGGTGTCATTTGAAATTATTGATAAGAATCTAGAAAAAACCACTAAGTGCCTACAAACAGCACCGTAACTTGCTGCTAAATATGCTGTTTTTTATATGTAATCTTCCTTGTTCCAGTTCACAGAGTAAAGGTAAATATTTCTTGAGAAAACAATAACCAGAATATAATATTTATACAGGTCTACTAAAATCCGCTTGTCTGCTAGATATTAAGGCAGTGATTTGTCAATGTAAGATCAAGGTGTACCTACTCTTGGTGGCATTTGAGTAAAATAGGTGGATTAATATTACCAGTTAACAGGAAGATAATTAAGGCCATTATAGTAGACTCGTTTGAGAAATCCGTAGAGCAGTTGTTTAGCTTCCATTAAGTTCGCGAGAATAAGAAAGCAGTGGATCCCACTAGTTTAAGACGAGACAAATTATGTAAAGAAGATCATTAATCAAATTAGATCAAACGTTATTATTAAACTGGAAATAGATTATTAGAACACTTAAGACAACAGTGTATTAAAAGGAAATATGAAAGAAAATGAGAAAGTGATGCACAAATGTGTAATATAGCTAACAGTTTATAGTTAAAAGAAAGAGTGAATTTGTGAAGAATGCAATTATAAGGCATATATCCTCTTCATGAGCATAAACATTTCATTGTGAGTTTTAGACTAGTGGTCGCAAGATTCGTCTGAAAAGACGAAATAATAATGAATGGAAGATAACGATGGAAGGTGAAGGATGGAAAACGACTGAATTTTAAAGCCTAGTTCTCCATATGTATGATTAGCTAATGCTGACAATAACACGACCACGTCCATAACTGTTTTAGATGGAGAATATTGGTCCTATGAATTAACATCATGTTGCACCACAAAAGAAGGGAACTGGGAAAAACTTGTTTTGTTCAACTCAGGCTATGATTGATTTATTACGCAAATAAAATTGATAAATCAATTTATTCAGTTGCACAGATTTATTAATTATCAACAATTTGGAAGTTGCATAACTTTGTGGCAATGTAAACATAAATTGAGAGTTCTCTCGTTATTTATTGCTCTACTTGCAGGATTTATGTAGGCATATGAACTTTGCAGAGTGATCAGTTTACAATTTTAATACAATATAAACGAAATAGTGTTCTGAATTACACAACAAGTGAAGCAAGTTATGAGCTTGCCTTACCTACCAGGTCCTATTAAACAAATCTTCCTTTCGATATTTTGGTTCAAAACTGGCTATCCACTTATTTGGGCTGAAATAAATATTCAAACACACCAAAGACAACGGTAGAGCTAAATTGATCTATTTCCTGCAGCATCATCAAGTTATTCTATCTTTAGGCTTGCTTGCTAATTTTGTGACAGTGTTTTGTCATAGTCAACATAATAGCATGATTTTTAGACTAAAGTTGCAATCATGATGTAAAAATCAATCCATTATATAGATATATTTATCAGTCTGAACTAAGCATTTTATAAGGTCTAAAAGGCAATTAATTCAACAGATCGGTTTCGTCTTTATTAGGAACTCTTCACGTACTATACAGGATTAAATTATTTTAATTTTTATATAGCTGTTGTGCATGATACACTGATCTACAATAGATGACGACACCTCCACCACTTTTATCCAGTGATCTATCTCTACGGAACAACGAGTAACCTGACAATTTTAATTCATTATTTTAGATTTTGTTGTGCAGTCATGTTTCTATTAAAATTATTGAATCAAACATACTGTTCATTATAACATTACTAAACATGAAGATTCTGTTTTTATACTTCTAACGTTAAAATAGAATAATGAATACGTATTTATGGTCTTGTTTACTTGTACAGTATTATCTAACAAATCAATATATTTGTGTGGCGAGGTATTTCAGTGCTTAGAGCAACAGACACCGAAGAAGACGTGACCAGGTTCGTGCCCTGTCCGCAGCAAATTCTGGTCAGTACGTAGAGTTCCCAATACAATTACAATTCTTAGTTTATACTGAAAAATTTATGTACTTAATGGGTCAAGTGTTTGTTTCAAGTTCGCAACCTTGATTATAGTAAATGCTATCACCGCCCGCGCAACCAATGTTCGTTTAATTATATAAATATTCATTTAAATACCACTTCCCAATGTATTGTGGTGTCTGTTCAGTAACGACAGATAGGGGACGGTTATTTATAACTTTGGTTCTAAATCGATGTCATATGAGCTCCGCCTAAAAGAACAAAAGACTAACCAAGTTACATTAGTTGATATATAACTGAAAATTGTGTGTAAGGTGCGGCATGTTGGCACAGTGATTTAAGCACCAGATTTCGAAGTAGACGTGCGCAAGTTCGAGCCCTGTCCGCGGAAAATTCTGAACAGTACGTGATGAGTTCCCAATAAGGACGAAACCGGTCTACTAGATAATTGCCTTTCCTACACTATAAATTTCTAAGTTTATACTGACAAATGTATGTACTTAATGGGTCAGGTTTTTATATCAAGTTCGCAAACTTTATTATATTAAATGTTATCACCGCCCACGCAATCAATGTTCTTTTAATTATATGATGGATTAATTGCTTTCAATACATTATTTAATGCTTGGCTTACAATGATAAATGTATGTATATAATGAAACTGGTTTTTACATCAAGATTGCAACCTTAATTTAAATAATTATCATCGTTTGTGCAACCAATGTTCGCTTAATCATAACCTGTTTTAAGAATAATATTTGCATGCACAGTTTTATATATGTATGTGTATTTAACCAGTAATGAAGTGAACGTTGTATAAAATACCTAGCAATGCTTCTTAAAGTTTAGCTAGAACGAAATGAATATTAACATAGAATTTTTACTTTTGCTATTCTGACATTGCCATATCCTTTTGGTTATGCATAAAAGAATTTGTTATTCGGTACGCAATAAATAAGATTCGGTTGTACGTGCGCTAGTTCTCGGCAACAAAAAAGTTACAATTTTGAATTAGATATTTGTATTGTTTTAGAGGTCAATTATTTCTCCTATAGATGATTAATTTTGTGTAGTCAAATTGTTTAATGTTAACTATTTCTCTTCGAAAGCCTGCTGTGTGGGAAGACTTACTAAGTTGTAAGTATAATCTTATCTTTGTTTGAGTTGTTTATTCTTTATTATGCTGTGCATTTTATTTAATCGCCTATAAGTTTGGATGGAGTGTATTGTAGTTTTAGATTTTATTGCTGCGATGTAACTGAACAGGTTTGCATTAATTACTGCAAAAGGTTTTGTGCGAGTGTCGTTCTAGGCTAAACTAAAATAATTAATTTCGTTAAAATTAGGTGGAGAAATGTACAGATTATTCTTGAACTTACCAAAAGAAAAGAAGAATAATCATCAGTGTACGACTGACAATTGACTAGCGAGGATCAAACCGCGGTGAATATATATAGAAAGAAATATTAGATATGGGGCATTCACTTATAGTAGTCTTGCTTTTGTACTTGACTGAAATTGTCGGCTGCACAATTTCTATGTTGTCACGAACATTAACTGTATTGACAGCTTTCGCCACACACATATATAGGTAATACAATTAAACGATTCCTTATTTCATGGGTGGTCGTAACAATTCTTTGAATCAAGTTTGCGACCTTGAAGTAAACACCAAGGGTATTGTATTTGACTAGTCGCCAAACAACATGCAAAATTAGCGTCAGTCACACGTACTGACGCGTTTCGACCTTCCATGATCATCAACAGAGTTCAACGGCAAACTGACTAGGGAGGATCAAACAGCAATGCATATATATGGAAAACAAAATTATATATACGACCCTCACATCTCGCATACATTGTACTTGACTGGAAATGTCGGCTGCACAATTTCTTTGAACAATCCTTGTATTTCCTTTATATATTCGGTGAAAGCTGCACACTCGTTATGTTCTTGGCTGCATAGAAATTGTGCTGCTCCACTTCCAATCAAATGCAATGTATACGAGACTACTTGTCGTAAGAGCCACATATCTAATTTTGCTTTCCTCATATATGCATTGCGTTTTGATCCTCGCTAGTCGGCTTGCCGTCGTAATTTGATAATTATCATAGAAAGTAGAAATTCGTCAATACGTGCGAGTGGCGGTAGCTTTGGTATGTTGTTCGACGACTGTCTAAATACATTGGGATTGGTGTTTAATTCTAGCTTTCAAACTTGATTTAATGAAGCGATGTATACTCTCAATAAAATAAACTAGCTTTCAGTGAGTGTAGAAATGCACGTAGTTTTTGCTGTATAATGGATTAGATGTGGTGCATGAAATGAGGCAATTATGGGACTTAAAAAGGCTTTCAGCCTAAAATGGCACTAGGTTTTGCTCAACATTTTACGAACCCCATTCAGATAATTTTATAGTTATTTAAGTATGTATTTCCAAAATTGGGAGAACCAAAAATAAACATAACTTACTTCAATTAAATTTATGGTATAAAGTAAATTCGGTTAGAATAAAAGATGATCAAATAAAAGAAAGTATGTATTAGGTGTTGCAGCCGTAATAACATTGGTTCAATTATAACTAGAAGGATAAAACAAAGGCAGCATGAACGGAAAGTATTATCTCGTGCACATTATTTTCGTGCTAACTGGCGATTAATCAGTAGGAGCCGGTATTACGTCCTTTACTCACTATATATTTTGGTGAAATCCATCATGGTGGTACCATGTACCGACTCGGCAACCGTAGTGTTCGGACCATGCACCTTTTCGGTACTATAATTTTGGTTTCGGGTACTGACACAATAGCCATAGTGTTGGTATCCTTTACAGACTTGGTATATATATTATATAGAGCCACTAGGCGTTGAAGTCACGTTCTCGAGACTTTATATGATGTTAGGTTCACTAATGCAGGTTTACACATTCGTCTAGGAGATTGTACTGTCCTATTTTCCCACATTCCTCACCAAATATATAGTGAGTAAATGTCGTAATACCAGCTCCTAATGATTTAATTAGTTAATTTACCTTGGTTGTCAAAATTTTTTCCACCTTTGAACAATATATTATTTCATCCTATTCATAGTTATTTATTTCATATATTAATTAAAATGAAAACAAAACTGCTATATTAATTATGAATTACCGCATTTCCGGATCATAAGGCACACTTAATAAACTTAATTTTCCTTACAATCGGAAATGCGCCTTGTGTGTAAAGAAAATATGGCGTGAGAGAAATATAAAATAAATATTGTAAATAACTGAAAAATTACCTGTTACAATTCCAGTCTGTTTTATTGTATTTCATTATAAAATTCATTAGAATTTATGTTAGGGTACGCAAAAACACTTTTTATAAGTTGAATTAAGTTTTAAGCGAAAGCAGTATGCATAATTTGTAGTTAATGAGTGTGAGGATGACGTAATTATAATTTAATAAATTGATTGTGTTTTGGATTTAACTGATGCCTGAGATCTGGATTATCTTCTATCGTGAATTTGTTGGTTCAACAGGCTTTCTTCCATTTGGCTATGGCATGTGCATATGTTCGTTCTGCGAATATTCTTCCATTTTGTGTAGTGCTTCTGAATTGTGCGTAGACTTGCTCTTGGTAGCAAGGTAGCGTACGTAGATGGTAATATTAAGCATTTTTCGCTCTGTGCTGTTTTGGGCATAGATAAATATACTAATGATGACGGAATGCGTATAACTGATGTTACTTCGATATTTTTCTGTTTAAATTGGCGTTCTTGTTCTATTTTTCGGATATTAATGCTATAACGCCTGTAAAACATCTGCTTTTGCTGCTAATCAAATACTTAGATAGGTGAGGTTCGGCAGGTTACTGAAAAAATAATTCTGGCTTTGAAATATTGTAGTCAATTAGACAAAATATTCTTAGAGTACCCTTTCCATGTGAAAAATAAAAATAAATTTTATTTTTATTTTTCATACGGAGAGGGTACATTGAATTTCATTAAGGCTCGCATTTCAAAAGAATAAAATATTCTATTGATTGAATAAAGAAAAGTCAACTTCAAGAGCTTGTCGCTTAATAAGACTGGCATTGTAAAAATATATTAATATTTGAAACTTCTACCAATGTGAAAAGGTGAAATTTTTTAGCTTATTTATGCCTCGTACTAAAAATATGCTGCAACAACGCAAATTTTCCCCATGGAATATGGAATTTTGTTAATTAGTTCGATCAGTTGCATTTTCCGAATTTCCAAAATACGTGTTACTAAACACACATATAAATATGTGTAGGATTCTCGGTAAAATGAAGTTTATTTTTACATGGGAATAGTACATTTTTTCTATTTAATCTTGTTTAATTTTCGAACAGCTTTTGAGGCAGTTGTGCATATTAGGGTCTGCGTATTTAGTAAAAAATTAATTCAAATTGGATCGGAAGGATATGTCAAAGTCAGCATTAGCAAAACGTATAATTTTATGCACACTACCTTAGATCCAGTATCACGTCCTATGCTCACTATATATTTGGTTAAGGAATTTGGGACTATTGGATGCTATAATCACCCATACGAATATGTATGCAATCAGTAGTGGAGTTAACTTCATATAAAGTCTTCAACAATGCGACTTCAAAGCCATCTAATCATATATAATGCATACCAAGCCTGATAATCGTACCAACACAACATTTTTGTACATGCCAAGCCTGTGAATGGTGCGAACACAATTATTTTCAAAATAGCAAGCTGAAACATGGTACTAGCGCAATGATTTTCAACATATGAAGCCCATATTGGGTGTCAACAAAATGGATTTTTTGCATGGCTAAATTTCAACAAAATTGAGATTTACAAATAGTTTCGAACATTTGTTATTCAAACAAATCCATACATTCTGGCCCTGATCGATATCAGTTATCACATTTTGCGTTAATCGTGACACCATTCAATTAAGTATATAACAGTTATACTTTGTTTGTGACGGAGAACCTAGTAGCAACCGAGTTCAAAGAGAACCAGAAGAATAAACCAAAGTCAGAATGCACGAAAAGTATAATGTCAAATACAAAAGCTTTTTGTACTTGAAGTTACCTTATGTCGACAGGGTCAGTGATATTGAATTAAAGTATTTTGGCAAAAGTTGATAATACACTTTGTCACTATAGTCAAAACACTGTATGAAAAAACAAACGCTACTCATCTTCTATACCGGCATTGTGCCACAACATAAATCAATACTATCTGCGCTTTAAATATGTTAATCTACCTTAATTATTGATTTCTTACGCATGCCTTTTTGAACTGCAAGAAATGTACAATTTAATAAAAGTCTTTTATCGTAGAGCCCTTTACAGATAATGAGCAGCATGAAAGTACGTCTCTTATGTGTAAATGTGGCATTATTCTTCGTGAATGGTCAATTTTGTATACATTCCGGTTCTTAACCAAGTAACGTTTTACGATATTCGAAATTCCTTTTACATTTGTAGATAAATCTTAGCTTTATTGAACTCGAAATATATAAATGCAAAATAAGTTGGCATGTGTGTCTGGTCAGAACAATAAGTGTATCCATATTATTTATTTATTCCATTAGGCAACACAATGAATTTTGAAACTTCAGACGCCGTAGAAGGAAATCGTCAACGAAGAATTCGATCAAAACATAGAGAAAGATTGGAAAATGATGAGAGTGATTATAGCAACAGAAATAGACCCACATCGGGAAAAGAAAGCGAAGTTAGTCGCAGTGAGGGAAGAGATAAAGAACCGAAAGCATCACAGCGACGTAAATCGACACTTCATAATGAATCTGGAAAACAACAAAATAAGTCAAAACGCCAAACAACTCGCAGACGACTACCATCGGATGGTGGCGAGGTAAATAATGCTTTCACAATGGATGGAATTGCGGCAGAATTGGTTGACTTAGCTGATGACGTTGAAACGTACGACGACGGTGCGGCACTACACGACAGCGAATCATATCATCATAAGAATTCCACATTTCCTAGGAATACATTAATTAGCGAGGCTGAACAAATACCAATTACAAATTTAAATACGGGTATGAAAAATGAATTAAGATTATTCAAAATTTATATGTTATTTTTTATTTTGATAATGAGACCATGACTATCTATACTAATATTTTACATTTTGTCAAATCTTACCGAAATGTATTTGGCCAATTTTGAGGCCATTATTCCAAAATTTAAAAAAATTTGCATATTCCAATCTAATTTCATATAAGTACTTGTCAGTTAAACTCCTGTTGGATTGAAATATGATAAAAAGGATCATTTTATCTTTACTTATAGTATTTGCACGTTATATTGAACTAGATTAAGAAAATTCTGCAGAAATTGACCAATATAAACTCTAAAATGTTTCGTTTCTGAAAATCATTCCGGTTAATAAAAATGTATGTGAGACAACTACAAGACAGAGTCGCGCTTACTTAAACTATATTCATGAATGCTGTGATAGCTTAAATAATTGATCCTCATGACTGTATAGAATTCTTTTGCAATCTACATTCCAGCCAAGTACTATGAATGCAAGCTGCGCTTCAGGTTTTGATTTACGCAACTGGCATTTAGGTTTGACCCTTTTTAGTCAGTCTGCAGTCGTACCTTGATGACGACAATCGAAGATTGAAATGCATCATTGAACATATTTGACTGTAATTTTGTAATGCTGCGTGATTGATTGACAAAATGGGATTGAAATTCAGAAAACTGAATGTAAATATATACATAATTCTTGAGATTGATAGAATATTTTCTACTAAATTGGTAAAAAAATTTTATTTTTTAATGTTGAAATATAAATTTATAAATTACGCGAATTAATTGTGGCGTATCTACTGAATTTTTTTAAATAATGAACTTACCAACTTGAAATTATCTTTTATAAAATGCATTTTGTGGCATTGTGTACTAATTCGGAAATTTATAAAAGAATGTTGTAAAATAATTGGAATTTTCGCCAATATCTGTAACAAATGCTAAGTATTAGCAGGGAAGCTTAATATGAATTGAATAACAACATTTTAAAAAAAAATTATAAACGTATGTTATCATTCTCAATTTTACAATAATCATAGAACAGAGACTAAATAAACGTGATATAGACATTCGTATGAGTAGCAGGACAAATATTTCATTAAATGCCAATTTTATTCTTTTAAAAAGAATGAAGGCATAATGCCAAATAAGAGATATGATATTTTCAACATGCAATACAATTAAAGTTCATACTATTTGGATAACACCGATCATTAGAAAATGGCAGTCGGTATCACAACATTTAAATCGATATATCCATGCAAGCATACATAAAGACATAACATCATAGACACATTGATATTTGAATTCATAAATAAATGTACACATACATAAATAAATACAAACATAAATACATACAAACATAAATGCATATGTACGCATGCACAAGCAAGCATACGTGCATAAATTAAAAAGAAACACATATATTCATACATAAAAACATAAATGCATAAATTCCTACATAAAAACATAATTACCTGCATACAAAAAAACATGCATATATACAATTAAACGGGTGTTGATAACAATTATTATAATCAAGGTTGTGGTCTTGATATAAGCACCTAACCATTTCAGTATAAACTAAGAATTGTATAGTTTAGATAAGGCAATTCATCCAGTAGACCGGTTTCTTCCTTATTGGGAACTCATGTACTGGCCAGAAATTGCCGTGGACAGGGCTCGAACCTGGACATATATACATACATACATACATGCGCAAATACAAATACAGAGACGCATGCAAACATGCATGCATGCGTACATAATGCATGAATACATATATGCATACATACATAAATACACATACATACATAAATATATACATTCAAACATACATACATACATACATACATGCATACATACATACATACATACATACATACATACATACATACATACATACATACATACATACATACATACATACATACATACATAAATACATACATACATAACTACATACATACATACATAAATACATACAAACATACATACATACATACATACATACATACATACATACATACATACATACATACATACATACATACATACATACATACATACATACATACATACATACATACATACATACATACATACATACATACATACATACATACTACATACATACATACATAAATACATACAAACATAGATACATACATACATACATACATACATACATACATACATACATACATACATACATACATACATACATACATACATACATACATACATACATACATGCATGCACAAATAAATACATACATACAGAAATACATACATAAATGCATTAATGCATGCATGCATTCAATGAATCCGCAATTTAAACGTTGCCTTTTTGTGACTTTATTTCGCTCGTTAAAGAATAGTCACAGAGATTTGGGCGTCGCTAAGTGGTAATCCATTTATCGTCTAAAGTGAGCTGTTTTTTGGAAATCTTTTTCGTATACTGAATCCTATTAGGAATGAACACAAAAGGCATGGCGGTCAAACTATGTGTTTTGTATTATGTTTAAACAAAAGGATGTAGTATAGTGAATAGAATGATGACTCGCACAGTAGCAATTAATTACATGATAAATACCGACAATCCTATTAAATACGAGTATAATACGAATGTAATAATAATAATATATGACTTAAGGTGCACACTAATTAAACCAAAACTGGATGCGCGGGCGGTGATAACAATTTTTATAATCCAGGTTGAGATCTTGTAATAAGCACCTGACAGATTAATTATTCATGTAGGTCACTATAAACTAAGAATTTTTTTGTGTAGAAAAGGCAATTCATCCAGTAGGTCGGTTTCGTCTTTATTGGGAACTCATCACGTACTGGCCAGAATTTTCCGTGTGCAGGGCTCGAACCTGGGCAGGTCTGCTTCGGAATCTGGTGCTCTAACCACTGAGTCACCATGCGGCAGGTCATGTGTTTATATCAAGATTGCAACCTTGATTATGAGCACAAGAATTACCAATGATGATAAAACGTAACTCACATAATGTCTTGTTAATGATGGTTATAAAACATGGAATTGATCGCTTTGGTAGTTAATAAGTGTGACACGAAATTGTTATGAGATCATGATGACTCGTTCGGAAAGAACACGTTTTGGAATGTCGCTTCTGGCTACAATATGATATATAAAATTTGTCAACTAATGTCAAATTATAAATAGAGCAATATTAGATTATATCAATGATGACCATGATTAAATAATAATTAATTGCGCGGGTGGTGGTAACAATTCTTTAAATCAAGTTTGTGTGCTTTGAGTAAACACTAATCCCATTGTATTTAACCATTCGTCGAACAACATAACGTGCGGTAGTTTTGTTATATTGCTTGACAACTGGTTAAATAAAATAAGATTTGTGTTTACTTCAAGCTCGATAACTATGACTGTCGATAAATCAACTTGCGCAATAATACTTTAAATCAAGTTTGCGAGCTTGAAGTAAACACCAATCCCATTAGATTTAAGCAGTCGAACAACATAGGAAAACTAGCGCCAGTGGCACGCACTGGCGCGTTTCCACCTTCCATGATCATCCTCAGAGTACGACGGCAAACTGACTATCGAGGATCAAACCACATTGCATACACACGGAAAGCAAAATTAGATATGTCGCACTCACCTCTAGTGGTCTCGCATACATTGAACTTGACTGGAAACGCGAGCCTTAATAAAATTCATAGTACCCTTTCCATGTGCAAAATCTGATAAAATTTCTTTCAATTTGTGCACATGGTAAGGGTAGTAAGAATTTTATTAAGGCTCGCATTTCAAAAGAATCTTTCAGAAAACTAGATGAACTAATGACGTTAAAATGCAGAGCGCAAAGAACGTTATTGTGGTCAGAACACTACTATCATTGTATTAAGCAATTACGGTTTCCAGGTGATTTGGTGCGCAGTTAGCGCAAAATTAAACAACGAGTCAATTGACAAAACTTTTAATGTTGGCGTATCTCACAATCGAACAGTTAAAAAATGATGAAGCAGTGTTAAATGCAAGAATTTGGTGTGTATTACGTTTATTGGATGAACTGTCTATTTGCAAGAATGAGATTTCTGATGTTTTCGTCAGCTGTAATGAAATAGGACAAAACAAGATTATTGAAGAAATCAGAAAATGATATAAAACCTGGAGTTTTGTGTGATTTAATACCGACCGATATTGATAAACGCGTGCTAAACTTATCAAAAATACCAATCGAATAGCTAACAATACAAGCACTACCGATGCGCCTAAATTAAGGAATATATCCTTCTAATAAATGAGATTTTGATTTTGGGGCAGCATTTGATTTGCTATTTGAACAAACAACCGACTTAGAACCTACAAGCATTAATTATAAAAACTGGTTTAAAGCTACTTTAGTTGATCAGGATTCACATTTGAAATTGTCCAAATGCGCAGAACAGCATGCATTGACAAAGCAACATTTAAATGCGCTTAAAGATATCAGCAGAAATGCAGACATCAAAATACTACGCGCTGATAAAGGCAAGAGCGTTGTTATAATGGACAAATCGATTATACAAAGATGAAAACGTGTTGAATAACAATACAAAATTCACGCGTCTGGAGGATAAATCAGATTAAATAGACAAAGTTGAGCGCAAAGTAATAAATGAAATTAAGATCTTAACAGATGCCGGTTTAATTGATGAGGTCGTTGCACAGAAGCTCAAACCAGTTGGATCATCTACACCAACAATGTACGGAATACCAAAAACACAAAAAGGTTGTCCTATGAGACCAATATTATCAATGGTCAATTCTCCGTTTCATGCATTGGCTAAATGGTTAGTCTGCATATTGTAACCATTGCAGAAAGTAACAGTTAATTACTCGGTTGCTGATGCTTTTGAGGTTGTTAATAGAATTCAAAACATAAATGTTAAAACAATCTTTTGGTGTCTTTTGATGTTACGTCTTTGTTTACAAATTTTCCAATTTACGAAATTATTGACATTATAGTTTAAGTTGTGGAACAAAATATTTCCATATTCGGTGCCAGATCAACTAATGTTTATTTTACAATGCACAAAATGTACAATTTCGTTTTAATGGAAGCATCCATAAACAGATTGATGGTGTGGCAATGGGGAGCCCCTATCTCCAGTGTTAGCTGAGATTTTCCTAGGCCATCTTGAGAACACATCATTAAAGTGTGACATAAGTAAATGTGCACAATACATACGGTATGTTGATGATATTTTAGTAGTCCTTCACGAACACTGCTTCAAAGTTTCAATAAAGCGCATAAAAATATCAGTTTCACGTCAGAGCATGAGAAAGATGATTGTCTACCTTTCTTAGATGTACTACTAAGGAAAGATACTAATGGTAAATAAATAGAACAATTTACCATAAACAACCTGGTCTGCACAGTATTTGCATTATAGCAGTTTTGTGCCTTTTCAATATAAATTATCAACAGTTCGCGGCTGTTTTTCAAGAATTGACAGATTGGTTAGTCCAGATTCAAAAGATAACGAATATAATAAAGCAATCAGAATGTCTAATGGCTATCCTAGACTATTAATTGAATCAATTATAAAAGGGTAAATCAAAGAAACAGACGTATTTAGGACCAGAAAAGAAGCAGTTGCCTAGCATCCCATTAAGGGATGCATTTCCCATACTAGAACAGAAGAAAGTTGAAGCGGCATTAACACGCACATTTAATGCAGCTAAATGACGAGTGTTCTCTAAGTTAACACACTTGACTTTACCATTAATTAAAGAGAAACGTCCGTCAATGTCGACCTCAAAGATTATTTACCAATATACAACGCGCAAGTTGTCAATCAATTTACGTAGGCCGATTTACCAGACGGTTGATTACTCGAATGAGATAAAATTTCAACTTAAACGCCTGCTTCAAATCAAGAGGTGAAAACACGTCTGCTATTGCGAAAATTATCATCGCAACCTCGTATTTATATTCTGCAAATGGAGCATTTAAAATAACCATTAAATGCAATAGCAGAAAGAAGTTTGGCACATACGAAACTCCGTGGATAAACAAAAGGCAGTCGGATTTATGCAAGCAGAACATGCATACTCGTGTATTGAGCCTGAACTGAAGTTGATACATGCCATTGATTGGTTGTTTCCCTATTTCACACACTCTCCACGTTTTAATTTTATGTTTTGTTTCAAGTTTTAATACACACACATGCATATATATATCTATATATATATATATATATATATATAGAGATACGTTCATTTGTAGATACTTGGGAAGAAAATGATTGCAAGAAACGGTTCTTGTCTCTGAAAAAAATGTCGTTCTTTTTGCACATGGAAAGGGCACTATGAATTTTATTAAGGCTCGCATTTCAAAAGTATATACTAATTTATGTTTTTGGTTAGACTTTCCTTCAGATGAAGCCTATATGACATCTCTTTTGATCCGAAATTCCTACTGAACTCTAAACATCTGTCACTATAGAACGAACACCACGAAATCTGGCGAAACGTTATTGAATTTTATATTATAAACAGAGCAATGTACAATGGTTTGTTTACACTGACAAATGCAATAAATTATTGGATTGGTGTTTATACAAAAATGAACAACTTGATTATAAATAATTATCATCACCCAGATTCGAGCCCTGTCCGCGGCGAATACTGGGCAGTTCTCAATATGGACGAAGTTATTCTATTGGGTGAATTGACATTTCAACACTATAAAATGCTTAGTTTATGCTGGCAAATGTAATTCAAAATGGAAATGATATTTATATCAAGTACGCAACCTTGAATTAAAGTAATGATCGCCGCTCACACAACCAGCGGTCGTTTAATTATAGTTTGTCTGTTGCTAAGAATTGCTTCTGAACGCACAATGTGTATCCATATAAATCAAGTCCCTGGAAGTGAAATGCTCTCTATTTATTTTTAGTGTACGGTTGAAAAACGTTGGTATAAATCGTTGTATTATTTATTAAAGTTATTTAAAAATTTTATGTATTAGATTATTAAAATGCAGTCACTTTTCGGATAGCACTGATAGATATACTTACTTTTAAAAAAGCTTTGCTTTTCTATAAATCTAAAATTATGTGAGTTAAAGTTCGTATAGAAAACGGTTGTTTTTTTTCCAGTCTAGGTCATCACATAATCTGGTACGCTCTTATCTCAGTGTTAAATATTTATGCACATTTGATAAACCGCAAGTAATTTTATTATCATTTTCAAAATTCAAACTAAGGAAGGAATACTATAATTAACCTTAAATGCGCAAATACGTGTGTAATAAAATTGTAATCGGAAAATTTCGTACCTTTATGCTTTCGACAGGAAAAGACGGAATAACGCTAGCTAGCCAACCCGGACCGAAGATCTACATTGAACAACGTTCCAATTTTCGAGCGGAATCACTAAATCACTATAAAAAACGTCGCGAAAACGAGAATTTGGCAACAATTGGAGCTGCATCAGCATTTCGCAAACAACTATCAGTTGACAAGTAAGCCAATGTCTATTAACGCTTAAATTAGTCTACAAAAACAGTTTTTTTATTCATTTAGCAAAAAGATATAACTGCTGCATAGTCAATAACACTACAACTGAAGAAATTAGGCTCGTTTCTAGTTGTAATCAACTTGTATGAATTTAAAAGCACATAAATTGAATTTTATTATATACGCACTGCGGTTTAATCCTCGTAAATCAGTTTGCTGTTGGGATATTATGATGACCGTTTAAGGTATAAATGCTTCAGTACGTATGACCGACGGGTGTTTTAATATGTTGTGGGGCTGATTAGCTTCAATTGTATTCGTGTTTATCTTAAGCTTGCAAAAAAACTTCAAAATTTGTTATAACACTCCGTACAACCAATTTTTCTTTCAATATCATGCACTGCCTGTTTGTATTAAACACTTCAAATGTTTTACCAAGGTAATGGTAGGAAAGCGTACTCTGCGATTTAAACAAAATTAACTTACTTCGTAAATGAAAATATAATAGCTACTTTTTAGACTTGCTTGTAATTAAGTATGTATTAGGTGTTACGCACCTAGTAACAAATTAGTTCAGTTGTGACCAGAAGGATAGACCAAAAACAGCATGAACGGAAAGTATAATCTCGGGCGCACGTTCGTTTTGTGCTTACTGGCGACTCATCAGTAGGAGTCGGTATTACGCCCTTTAACCACTATACATTTGGGTGAGGAATGTGGTAAAACAGGACGGTACAATCTCCTAGACGAATGTGGTGACCTGCAGTTTATTTAATTTTCCCTTTAATTTTCAACCGGAAAAAAATTGTTGTCTTGCCTTAATTTATATAAAAATCAATAAACCATAAATTGGTTTGTTGAGATCAAAATAACACATAAGGTATCATATGCATTCGATATGACAAACGGTAAATCTCTTCATGCTGATCAACGCTTCAGGAGCAGTCAGTATCTTCTGTTGATGAGGAGTCGAACCCTCAGAAATTTGGTTCGTAGCAAAACATCTTATCCACCACACAATTATATCTACGCAGTACTTGTGATTTCAAGCTGCATAACAACCGATTTCGACTGGGTTTACATCCAGATTGACACACATGAGCGTTGCTTTCAACACAATGGTTCAACTAACGAGTCCTAGTATTCTATCTTAAGCCAGACATCTTGCTAATATTATATGGGATGTTCAGTGAAAGTATCGTGCTAGTATATCATAATAGCCATGCTGTTTGTATAACCTAAATATTGTACGATATCATTCTGATCATACGAATTCCCCGCCACTAGTTTGACGTATAAACTGAAAATAACACAATCAAGTGTCCACATGGCACCTGGTTAGTGAATAATTTAGAACGAGGTGTAATCCACTAGTATCATTCTGTGAACCAAATAGTCGTTGGGGGGATTACTTCCCGTCTTCCACTGAGAAGTCAATCAATAAAGACGAAACCATGACAACGAAGGAAGATTGCATATGCATTCCTATGCTATTTTTATGTTGTTCCCAAATTATATAGTATTGAAAAACTAACTTAGTACCTATTAAAAAGTCTTTAGAGGTGTCCAGAATTTTTAGTCCTGGGTAGGAGTTTCGTAACCTCGTTTTGTCTCGGATACAGATGAGCAATTGTCAGTGGAAGTTGTTTTCCATTGTTTGGCTTTGACCATGTCATTCTGCCTTATACTCTCTCCTCCGTAAAGTCAAACCTCGCCGTCGTAATCATCAAAAACCCTTCCGAATGGGTGGCTTAGTGGTTATAACACCAGATTCCGAAGCAGACGTGCCCAGGTTCGAGTCCTGTCCGCGGCAAATTCTGGCCAGTACATGATCAGTTCTCAATAAGGACAAAACCGATCTACTGGATGAATAGCCTTTTCTACACTATACAATTCTTAGTTTAAACCGGCAAATGTACGTACTTACTGGGCCTGGTATTTATATAAAGTTCGCAACATTGATTATAGTAAATTTTATCACCGCCCGCGCAACCAATGTTCGTCTAAATCTATCACCTTATCCAGACGACACTCTTTTCATGTAATCCAACTCGATCTCATGCTTAAACGGACTAATTTCATCTGTATTGAAGTTTCCAACCAAGCATATATTATGGCTCTTTTTAAGTCTTCCTTTTTAGCATCATTAACTACACAAACTTGTTTTATTTCCCAATTAGCCTCTTGGGATCATTGCAGCTAGCATGTTATATCTATAAATTCTACAAACTGGTCCATTCTATTAATAAACTATTTTTGATTGCGCGGGCGGTGTTAACATCTATTTAATTTAATGTTGCGTACCTGATATAATCGATAGACCCTTTATATAATGACATTTGGCAACATAAACTATGCATCGCATAAAGCAGAAAAAGCAATTCATCCAAAAAACCGGTTTCGTCATAATTTGGAAATCTTCAGTAACCGTCCAGAAGTTGCCGCGAATAAAGACATAATCATAATGATAAACTATTACCTACACGGTTGCCTTCCTTTAGTTGTATAGATCTATTAAGGCATTATATTTTCTTCAAAAGCCTTTTGTTTTATTCATTTCTACATTTGCACAGGTCTTCAATGATCAGTTTCCTATGAATATCTTAGTGACGATCTATTCCCACCACACTCAAAGCTCGTTCAATAAATACTACTTGTTTTATAATAAAATCTCTTAATTTTTTCGGTTACAGCTCATGTCTATTCAATATGGCATTTACGAATAAAATTCTTTTAGTTTGCTATTTATATCTAGATTATAAGTAAAATTGCTTTCATTCCAAAAAACTTAATAGTTATGATTTTCTCTATTATCTGAGCTTATTTGTCCTTTTTTGATTGCCTGCTTTTTACTATAACTTCGAATTTGAGACTTGTCATATTCAGTTTTAAATATTACTATTTGAACTCTCGTAAAATAATTAGAGCATTTAAAATTTTGAGACTGCAGTTCTGTGGAAATTAGATTTGCTTTATCGTCATTTCCGTGCTAGTGCATTTACTTGTATTTACTAGTAAATCGATCTTTTTATGCGGCAAGGTGGCTAAGTACTTTGAGTAACAGATTCCGAAGCAGACGTGTCCAGGCTCGAGTTATTTCTGCGGCAAATTCTGGACAGTACGTGAAAAGTTCCAAATAAGGATGAAACCGGTCTACTGAATGAATTTCTTTTTCTACATTATACAATGCTTATTTTATGCTGACAAATGTATGTATATAATAGGACTGGGCTTACATCAGTATCACAACCTTGATTTAAATATAGTGGAATCAGTGATATTTTGAATAATTTTTTCTAGCTTATTTTGGCCTGCTTCATCTCATTTTAGACATCCATTGGGTAATATGCACTATTTCCTCGAAGATGTATGGTCATTTTGGTTTTTGAATTGTAATCACTCTACTTCATGTTATCTTTTCCACTAATATGGTATAGTTATGCCAGTCATATATCCCATCACTGAGTTTAAACACATCTATAAACATATTATTCTACTTTAAATCATGTGCTGTTTGAATTAGCTGTCGAAGAAACTATTATTGTTATTATTTGATCGATTTAAAACTGCATGTAAATAGTTCTTCTGGTTGTTTCTACTTTAATAACCATAAATTTAGCTAAAGAGCACTAATTTCTCAACGTAAAACACAATGTAAATACGTAAATGGCCTAAATACACATCGTAGCTGCTTTACTCTAAATTCAACCACACAATACTCTATCGTTCGCCGTTGGGCTTTTTAATAAGAAAGAGACAGTATAGTGAATTAAGTGAAGTCCACCAATAATGTGATATCTGGATTAAGGCAGTGTCAAAGAAAACGTCAATTACTATTGAATTTTATTCATTTTCACAATATCAGGAGGTGGAATTAGACATTCTGAACGAGTCATAAGAAAAGATGTATTTTGAGCAAATAATTATTAAATCAATCCAGAAAATCAAAATAAAGCTCTGAACATACAAAGAAAATTAAGATTTCCTTATGGTCCGTAAACTAGATTTTAATAATTCTTAACACCAAGCGCGGGATCAATGATTGCCTTAATGAGTACTGAATAGTTTGTCCTACATCAACATCTTACATTAATGTTTTTGAATGTAGTTATTCATTAGTGTCACTATCACCTTTAAGCTGTTTTTTATCATAAGCACAAGAAATAAGCGAGTTAATATAGACAACGGTAAAATTTACTACATCTTTTAATATAAAATAGGAATGTGAATAGTAATTCAAGGATGTAACATTTAACGAGCAGATGCGCATTTTGTGAATTGCCTCTTCTTATGTAAGGCTTTCATACAATATTTTTGTATTCATGTCTTATTAGATATATTGAGACTGGTGGTCCGGGACTCATGTTTGTTCTCGGGTGGCATCGTGTTATGCGAGCTATTTTCACGTCTCTACTTGGCATATTTTCAGGCGCCTTGATTGCGCACACGCTTATCATTCAAGCATTTTTCTCGGTGTCCTCCAACTTGATTAAAGTAAGTTTTCCTTTTAAAGTTATATTCAAATAAAAGAACTTTTTTAAACAATTGCTTTGTAGCAGAACCAAAATGTTTTAGAAAATATTTATACTAAAACTGATAGTCATACTTATATGTACTTCCTCAATAAGGCTTAAATTTTGTGTTCTCATTTAAATCGGGTTTTGTATTTGCATAATAAAAATAATAATAATAATAAGATATCGATGCCAAATTTGTTTTTCTTTCAAATTTTGTGAATTTTCCTTGCGTTATCCTAACATTTTAACCACACGTTTCCAGGGACATCTTCAGAGCTCGTTCAATATTCAAATTTATTTTAACCTAGAAAGCACATTAATGCAGGACAAATTGACCGAGCTCTGAAGGTCGCCATTGGAATGAACGGTCGAACTGTTAGAACAACGCAAAGAAGCTTCGTCAAAATCGGAAGGGAAACAAATTTGACACCCAAAATACTACGTTTCTGGAAGATCACTTGTCATTCCAAGTGAAATTTATATATATATATATATATTATATATATATCTCTTTATAATGTCCATGCCTTTTAATATTACACAGTATATTTCTAATTAGGAAGAAAGAACACAGTAATAACAAAGTGGATAAAGGCCATTTATTTCGTAAATACTAATCATCGCTTCGTTTGCATGTAAAGGTAATTCTCGCAGTATTGCAAAGTGATGTCTGAGATCTGATCATTATTGTTTTGATGGCTTAAGAATTAACCATTTGCGGGCATTGTTCACTGTTACATATATATATATATATATATATATATATATATATATATATATATTCTCTTTATAATGTCCATGCCTTTTAATATTACACAGTATATTTCTAATTAGGAAGAAAGAACACATTAATAACAAAGTGGATAAAGGCCATTTATTTCGTGAATACTAATCATCGCTGTTTGCATGTAAAGGTAATTCTCGCAGTATTGCAAAGTGATGTCTCGAGATCTGATCATTATTGTTTTGATGGCTTAAGAATTAACCATTTGCGGGCATTGTTCACTGTTTATATATATATATATATATATATATATATATATATATATATATATATATATTCTTTATAATGTCCATGCCTTTTTATATTACACAGTATATTTCTAATTAGGAAGAAAGAACACAGTAATAACAAAGTGGATAAAGGCCATTTATTTCGTAAATACTAATCATCGCTGTTTGCATGTAAAGGTAATTCTCGCAGTATTGCAAAGTGATGTGTGAGATCTGATCATTATTGTTTTGATGGCTTAAGAATTAACCATTTGCGGGCATTGTTCACTGTTACATGTACGAGTGCTATTTTTCCCATTGTTCTTGATCGTTTCATCTTGTTGCGCAAATTTGTATTTTCCACATGATAACATCGCCAGTGTGGATTGCAGTGTTGAACGCTCATATACACTGGGAAAAATAGCACTCGTACATGTAACAGTGAACAATGCGCACAAATGGTTAATTCTCAAGCCATCAAAACAATAATGACCAGATCTCAGGCATCACTTTGCAATACTGCGAGAATGACCTTTACATGCAAACACGCACAAACACAAACACAAACGCATACACACTTACCAACCAGCCAAAACAAGAAACAGAAGTAAAAACGAGTCAGATTTGTTACCACTAGCATAATCTATTGAAAACCCAAAATGTATATATATTATATATATATATATATATATATATATATATATATATATATATATATATATATATATATGATTGTATAGCGATGATTAGTATTCAAGAATAACTGGCCTTTATCCACTTTGTTATTAATGTGTTCTTTCTTCCTAATTAGAAATATAAATATTATATATATATATATATATATATATATATATATATATATATATATATGTATATATATTCATTGCACCTGTCTAATATGGAAAAACAAAAAGAAATTTTATTAGATACAAGAATCGCTTCTTTATCATTATCTCCTCAAGTATCTACTAACGAACATATCTTTACATATAAATCGGAAGGCAAAACAAGATAAAAACATGTAAACATAGAGAGAGTTTGCTTGCATATTTCTATCTTGTTTTGCCCTCAATTCATATATAAAGATATTTTCATTGGTATATACTTGAGTAAATAATGCGAAGGAACCATTTCTTTTATCTGATAAAATTTCTTTTTGTTTTTTCAACAATGAATTTTATTAAAGCTCACATTTTAAAAGAATATATATATATATATATATATATATATATATATATATATATATATTTATAATGTCCATGCCTTTTAATATTACATTTATTTCGTGAATACTAATCATCGCTATACAATCATACATATATATACATTTTGGGTTTTCAATTGATTATGCTAGTGGTAACAAATCTGACTCGCTTTTACTTCTGTTTCTTGTTTTGGCTGGTTGGTAAGTGTGTATGCGTTTGTGTTTGTGTGTATGCGTGTTTGCATGTAAAGGTCATTCTCGCAGTATTGCAAAGTGATGTCTGAGATCTGGTCATTATTGTTTTGATGGCTTGAGAATTAACCATTTGTGCGCATTGTTCACTGTTACATGTACGAGTGCTATTTTTCCCAGTGTAGTTGATCGTTTCACCTTGTTGCGCAAATTTATAATTTCCACATGGTAACAGCGCCAGTGTGGATTGCAGTGTTAAACGCTCATATTGTTTGGAAACTTCTGTCACCGTATGCGCCTCTGTTATTTCCACTTCAGTTTGTTGCCAATCCGATTGTATGTTTGTTGATTCTAGTCGAGGGCCTGTTTGTTCTTGACTGGATACTAGTAGATTGTTGTTGAATTTTGTTATTCTTGGCCAGTCGATAAGAATATCATGTTGATGAAACTTTTGAATATTAAGGTCAGGTGCTTGTTGTTTTATATAAAGGGCTTCATAAATAAATAATAATTTTTCTGATTTTGCTTTATGTAGAATTGTGAAATTGGTCGAATTGACAGGGTGCCCCGTTGCCAATATATGATCGGAAATAGCTGATTTTCCTGACGGTGCCAAGCCTTTGTTAATCAATTTCTGTGGCAAATGTTGCTGGATTCTGCTTATCAATTGCTTCTTCGTACGTCCGATATATGTGCTACCGCACATACATGAGAATTTGTAGACTATGAATGATTTGGAGAGAATTGGCAATTGATCTTTGGCATCCAACCTCATGATTCTCTGTGTACTAAATGTCATATTAACTTTAACACTGGGAAAGTTCTCCTTAGTTATTCTATTCAGCCGCCGTGCAATTATTGAGGCTGGTACGTCGCCTCTAAATGGTAAGTTTAGGAAAACCTGCTTGACGGTATCCTCTCTAGTGCGAATCTGCCGTGGTCTGATGTTGACATCAATGAAACGCTCTGGGTAGTTGTTCATTAGCAAAATTTTCCTGAGGTAGCCCAGTTCTTCCTCAATCTTGTGTTCAGAGCAGATCTTCCTGATTCTGTTTGCTAGGTTGTTTACTAAGTTTCTTTTGTGGGATTTTGGCACACTGCTGTTGTAGTGAATGTATTGTCCGGTGAAAGTGGATTTTCTATATATGGCCAGTGTCAAATCCCCGTTTTCTTCTCGAGTGAGTTTGATGTCAAGGAAGGGAAAACTGTCGTCTTTCTCTACCTCGAGAGTGAATTTGATGTCTGGATCGGCTCCATTTGCTTGTTTGAGGATTTCGGAAATTATTATTTAATTTATAAAATTATTATTTATATATGAAGACCTTTATATAAAACAAAAAGCAGCTGACCTTAATATTCGAAAGTTTCATCAACTTGATTATTCTACATCGACTGGCACAAGAATAACAAAATTCGCAACAATCTCATCATGCAGTTTTCCAGCCACACAAAAAGTCAAGTGATCTAATGTATCACTCAGCTATAACGCATATGAGGAAAAAAAGTATACAAGTGAATTTAGATAAAATTATTATTATTGAGATTTTATCGAGATGGAGAGGGTGTAGAGAGAGAAGGAAAACCTTGCTATCATGAGAGTAAATTTTATCAGATAACTCACAGAAATGAGGCAAATCTAAACTCTCCACATACATCATAGTATAGTGCCAAGTTAGCATTCAGGCAAGGCGACATCAGCAACATCAGCTTCCTTGTGGATTTTTCACCGTATCACGTCATAAACAAAACCGATCCTCGCATGTATATACTCTGCTCCTACTAAGAAAAGAAAGTTACGAAAATGATTCTACTATACATCTGCAACAAGATCGCTACTGCAGTCGATTCGCTGCCATAGACAATGCTACGGCTGGTTTCTAAATCCAAGAACTAGTGATGTGCACGAGGACCCCATCCCGGCAGACGAGTGGATCCCTATACTAACCAATTCATGATGTATTTAGCGACTTTAATTTGTCTACATGTCAAAAATCTGTGACACCCTGTTTGCTTACGCCAATTATGCGCTGGATGAGAGAACAGAGCTCTATTGGGCAATCTGAATCGAGGGGCATATGCAAACGCGTGACCGATTTGCTACAACGAAGTTGATATGGAGCCTTAGCTTTGCTTTTCTAAAGACGAGCACTTATTGTCAGATCCAAAAATACGTCCCAGTACGGATGTGCCAGCCACGTTAGCTTAGTTCGTTGTTGGTATCCGACATGTGCTATAGCTTCCTCAAACAACTGATAGATCAGAATGCCTGTAAGCTGTCTCAGATCATCAATTCTAACAGGCTGAAGTTTCACTAGCGTATAGTGTAAAACTGCGCAGTACAGATGCATTGTAAACAAGACCTTTAAGGGCAAAAGTGAACATTCGCAGTTTCTCCATAAATGACGAAGGTCCGAAAATGCTAGTCTAGCTCTGTAGATCTGTATTCTCACCTTGTCGGACATATTGCCTACGTTATTGATAGAGCTCCCAAGATATGTAAACCCTGTCGACTATGTCAAGATCTCTTCATTCTGCAGTCGGATAGGTTTGAGCGAGTGGTGGGTGATCCTGTAACAGTATCTTACATTTCTAGAGGTGCGAATTTAATACCGAAAGACGGAACGTTATGCTGAATCTATTTGCATAAGGTGGTCTGGACAGCATGCTGATTGTCACCAGAATAATAGTACGATCATCGTCTGCATAGTCAAGACTTCGATTTCGTTATGATCTCCCGGGAGAACTTCAACCCAGCGTCCTGAATGTGTGAGAGAGAGTGTTGGATCATATTAGCATCGATTACAAAATTAAACAAAATATCGGTGGAGAGTGGACAAATCCCCTGACGAACACTGACTTTGGCTGGTTGTGAAAAAGCTATGCGTGTTAATTCGCGTTGTAAACTCTAGAACGCGACCAGAAGTATTTCCGTAGTGAGAGCTCTTATAATAGTTAACAAATTTAGTGGCACACCGCTTTTCGCACAAGATATGCGGGAATAAAACATTGCGATCCACCGAATCAAATGCACCCTTGGTGTTCAGAAAGCATCGCATGTATCTGGTGGGACGGGTAGCATATAGCATGTTCTCTCGTTCGTAGAAACTTGCCTTAGCGTATAAGTTGGAACAAACAGCGACTGTTACCTGACGCGAAAGCTACTTCCATTTCTTCAGCCTTTCTGCTCCAAACGTTTTCGAGATCGCCTTTTAGACTGCGCTTAAGTTGGCTTCTTATATTGCGACGGGTATTATTATGAGTCGAGCCAGGTGAAATTTGGCGGCTTATTTCGAGTATCTCCATAGATTTTACAGAGAGCCAGTGATTATTTCTACGGGGGCCTGCTATGCCACATACAGTAGTACCTGCATTGTGCATAGTGGAACTTATCTTGGACCAAAGTATATTCGGATTTTCGCTATTCAGACCAGTTAGATTAGCCTTTAGAATATTTTCATAGTTTTGTCGGATGGACGGTTGTTCGAGTTTGCCTACATCAATTTGAGTTTTATTCTTAATTATTTTCCCGGAAAATTTTAGAGCAAATCTAAAACGGATAAGTACATGGTCGGAGTCGACATAAGTGTTCCAAAAAGAGCGACAATCCTGGATGCAACCACGCCATCTATAAATAATTGCTACATGATCTATTTGAGTCCACTGTTGTCCGGGTGCTGGAGGACGCCATGTAGCACAACGTTTAACACTACGTCTGAAATTTGTACTACTTGAATATAGTCTATGTTCAGCGCAGCTATCCAAAAGCCGTTCACCATTATCATTGCGAGTCGAGCTTAGAGTGTATCTTCCACCTAAATGAAATTCTGTGTTGCTTAAGCGACCAACTTGAGCATTCATGTCACCCATAACCAGGACTATATCCGAACTTCGTGCTTTACTTAGTAAGGAGCTTAATTCGGAGTAAAAAGCGTCCTTGCTTTCTTCTGTGCTGCAATCGGTAGGAGCATATGCAGATACAACGAAGAGGCAACGATGATAACGGTTTTTTGCTTTGATTTTAGTAGATGTATTTAAACGTGCCGCACACAATCGACTATTTAAAGGGATCCATTCAATTAAGCAAGCTTCAGCTCGCGCGCTAAGGGCAATACCAACGCCCCATTTACCGGCTTGAGAGGACTCTGTGGAACCAGATGTTCGAAGCCAATAACGCGTAGATAGGGATGGTGCAACTAGTTCTGTAATACACGTAGGATCCTGTATTCTGGTTTCAGATACGCAACATATGTTGATTTCTAATTTATCCAACGTACGAGCAAGAGATTCTTGCTGTCCAAGTTGTTTCAATGTTCGCACATTAAATGCGCCTACGTTAACACCTAACTTAGGTTCAATGAATGATCGTCTACAAGAACCATTTTCGATATTTGGCAACCTAGTATTGGGCTCAGTGTTATGATCTAAACCAACCATATTTATAGTATCTAAAAGAGAGTTATTGTAAGATTGAGAAGAGGAAGGGGAAGGAAAGGACGCACAATCGAATATAGAGTTGGAGTATCCAGTCAAGACCAAAAGGGCCCTCGACCAGAATCAACCAACAAACTGAAGTGGAAATAACAGAGGCGCATACGGTGACAGAAGTTTCCAAACAATATGAACGTTCAACACCACAATCCACACTGGCGCTGTTACCATGTGCAAAATACAAATTTGTGCAACAAGGTGAAACGATCAACTACACTGGGAAAAATAGCACTCGTACATGTAACAGTGAACAATGTGCACAAATGGTTAATTCTCAAGACATCAAAACAATAATGACCAGATCTCAGACATCACTTTGCAATACTGCGAGAATGACCTTTACATGCAAACAGGCACACACACAAACACAAACGCATACACACTTACCAACCAGCCAAAACAAGAAAACAGAAATAAAAGCGAGTCAGATTTGTTACCACTAGTATAATCAATTGAAAACCAAAAATGTATAAATATGTATGATTGTATAAACGATGATTAGTATTCACGAAATAAATGGCCTTTATCCATTTTGTTATTAATGTGTTCATTTTTCCTAATTAGAATATATATATATATATATATATATATATATATATATATATATATATATAATAAATTTATGTGGCATCAAAGGCCAACTGGCCCGACCATTGAAATAACAATTCAAGGGTAGGATATGTGGAGGTGAGTGGAATTGTGACTAGCAAAGTATTTAATAGCAGGGAGAGGGTTGTGTAAGGGAAAAGTTATCATTAACATCAAGATAGTTCAATCTGGTGAAGAATAAATAGAAGCGAAGTTCTATTTGACTAGACAAGATCAATTGGAGATAGACCATGAAGTATCAGAGCTTCTAGGTGAATGTGAGATCGAAAAAAGATGGCGGACAGGAGGTAGACGTCGACCGAATTGAGTCCATTGTCGTGGAGATTGTGTTGATGGAGCATAGCATGGACATGGATGGAATCTGCAGCATTGAAGCGAGCGAGTCTTGCAGGGGTCGCAAGCATCCGTAGAACGAGGTTGTGATTGAAAGAAGACCAGGGGGAGTCGATGTCCGATGCGAACCATTGGTGGATCATTAGGGTTGATGGGTTTCCGGTCCTCCGCTGAAACAAGAAAGAAAAGAATTGGATGAGCAAAACGTAGTAAAGTATCCACAACGTGGATATGATGGGGTCAGGAATGGGCTGAGAAGTGGTATCAGTGAGTCTAGAAGAAAAGATTAAGACCAGAGAGGTAAAGTGGAAGATTAGATGACTGCCTGAGGGATTTCGCCCTCCGAAGTTAGTAAAGAGAATAGCCTGGGGTGAAGTAAATGTTATGGATTGAGAAGGAACCAGTTTCGTTTCCAGTCGGTCGTATCACAAAGAAGTTTGTTGAAGAAGTACTGATGGGCTGCCTTTTTGAATTCGTGCTGGGGTAGGAGCTTTATGTCTGTGGGAAGAGCGTTGAAGACATTAGTGGCTTTGGAGAAGAGATAGATTTTTTTAAATATGGTGGGGGTATGGTTAGCTTGGATAGAAGAGTTACTAGAACGTGTGGCGTAGTGGTGACTTGGGTGGGCAAAGTTGGAGAGTGGTAAGCAAGTTGTGATCTTATGGATAAAAGAAATGACTCGAAGGTGACGGGTGAACCAAAGCGGAAGAAGGTTTGCCAGGAGTAGGCGTTCCCTATAGTTTTGGCATTTCGGGAAGACTCGCTTTAGAAATCTGGAGGATACCTGTTCAATAGTATACGAGGAGGCGAGGGTGAGAGGACAGTAGAATTCGCTGGCGTAGGAAATGAGGGGCAGAACGTAGACCTTGAATAACGTGAGTTGGAGAGTGGGGTTGTTAGTCTTAAAACAGATCAGACGGGCCCATTTGAAGAGTTTGGAAGTAGTGTGTGTAAGGTGTAGGGAGAAGTCTAGGGATTTTGAGAAATGAATGCCAAGATGTTTGGCCGAATCTATTATTTCTATATCAAGGGGGTAGTTGGCAACCGGGATAGAGCAGAATGGATCAGAGGAGAGTTTCATTAGGCGAGTTTTGGTGGGATTTAGTTTGAGGCCGATTCTGCTGAGCTGCGAGTGGAGCGAGGATAGGAGCTCCGATATAAGGGGTAAGGAGGGGTTGGATGTTGTGGGGTTGCTGAATACGATAACCATGTCATCCGCATATTTGAACAGCTTGAAAAGGTTGTCTTCAACCTGTATGTGCGCGAGCGTAAGGTTGAAGAGAATGGGACCAAGTACGGAGCCCTGGGGAACACCGGATCGGATATGGGCTGGCCTCGAGTGACTACTGCCAACTTTTACTGTCGCATATCGGTTTCGGAGATAGTAACTGATAAGATTGAGAACGTTGCCGCAGATACCGCTTCTCAGTAAGGCGGATTCGATTGCTGAAAATGACAGCGAGTCAAAAGCCTTGGATATATCCAGGAATAGGAGAGTGCACTGAAGCCCTTTAGAGAAGGAGGAGTAGCAATGATCGAGAACACTAACTAAGTTGGTGGAAGAGGAGCGGCCATTCAAAAAGCCATGTTGATCATCGAGGAGATAGAAGTTTACATGAGACTTAATGAAGGGGTAGATTAGGTTGTATAAGATCCTGTCGAAGATTTTGGTGAAAGAAGGGACGATAGTAATGGGGCGGAGATCTTTAAATGATGAGATCGAAGAAGTGCCATTTTTAGGGATAGGAGAGATCGTCGAATTAAGCCAGTCCGGGGGAAGATAGGTGGTTTCGAGACAATGATTAATAACATCTGCAATCAGAGAGAAGACGTTCCAGCCTAGAAGAGCAATCATACTGACCGAGACACCATATTGATCAAATTGGTGTTTAGATTTAATGTCTTTAATTGCTTGGGCGACGGAAGCCGGAGAGACGTGGAACCAGCGTAGGTTCTCGGTGTCTCCGTTGTCTAACATCTCAACAGGCGGAGTGGGAGTGGAAAAGGAGTCGAGAAGGTGAGTCAGATAATCGTTGGCGAAGCAGGGGTCGTCTGACTGAGAGAAGTTGATATACGAGGTTTTGGGCTTTTGCAGCAATTGGTGTTTGATGATAGCGAACTTTGCCCGGGGGTTAGGAGCTGAGCGGATGCGTCTTTCGATGTGGAGCGCTTGTTTGTTGATAGCCTGTTTAATGTGCCCATCGATGCGTCTCAGAGCGAGGGCGCGGGCAAGTGACGATGTGCGTAGACGAGAGTTGCGTGCGAGGTTGTCACGTGCCTTAAACAGAGCGTTCAACTTATTCGTCGAGTGTACGTATTGAACAGAGGTGGCGGATTTATGGTAGGAGGATAGGATGTTATGGACTTCGGAAAAGCACGAGAGATTGTTTGGGAGAAAGAGGTCTCTCCAGTTAACAGCGTCACAGAGTCGGCGGAACTCTTCCCAGTTGGTGAATCGCCTGAACGATTGGGTGTCTTCTCGAGGGGTGAAGGATAAGAGAGGTAAGAGGAAGGATACCTGACAGTGATCAAGATTAGGGAAGATCTCCCGAGAGTGAACATCGGTCACCTCGTTGTTGGAGAGTACACAATCCAGTTGGTTGTTCCCTCGGGTAGGAAAATGCACGAATTGGTGTAACAGGTTGTCCGCGAAGAGTCGAAGCAGTGGGTGACTTTCCGAAGCTAGATTATGCCAGTTAGCCATGGGGAGGTTGAGATCACCCACAACGACGTACCGATCGGAGTGTAAAGAGAAAAAAGTAGATAGAAGTTGGGCCCCGCGAGTGTCGTCGATGAGTGAGAGATTAGAGGGTCTGTAGACAACACAGGTAGATATGCTTTGGTTATGGATTTGTAGCTGAAACGAGAAAAATTCCAATCCTTGAGAGTTCGATGTCGACAAGCGTTTGGGCATAAGAAGGGATCGGACATAGGCAGCTAGTCCGCCCCCACGACCGACAGTTCTGTCGCTACGAAGGAACGTGTATCCGTGAATGAGGAAAAGATCATCACAGTGGATGGAAGGGGACAGCCAAGTCTCAACAAGAACGCATATGTCTATCTCGTTAGAGGATAGAAAAGCTCGTAGTTGATTGATTTTTGGCGTAAGTGACCTGCAATTGATGAGAATTGCTGAGAGTGCTCTGAGAGAGGGATGGTTAGATCGGGGAGGAGAAGCGTGCGGGGGCTTTCCGCTGGCGGGCGGGGCGAGATCTAGGGCTGATGAGGGTGACAGACCGCTCGTTGACAAGGATGGAGTGGTCAGCGTCGATCTGGATTTCTTTTGTCCCGCGTTTGTCAGGTGGGTGAGGTAATTGGAGGGTTTGAAAGCAAAAGGGGGGCGAGATATCTGGGCTCGAGGGGCACTCGGAAGCTGCGTTGATGGGGTGAGCAGGGACAGAGACTGATCAGGGGCTGAGACGCAACAGTCCTGGGTGGGGTCGATGATGGTTTCAGTAGAGGGAGTCGAAGTTGATGGGGCTGGGTCGAAGTCCCGTTTGGCCTTAGGCGACTTACGTTTATTCGGTCTCTGGGTCATAGCATCCGTCACAAAAGTAACTTGTCGTGGGGATGTGGACCTGGCGGACGAACTTGGGGGAGAAGTTGCGTTATTAGGAGGCTTAGCGCGGCGTGGTCGGCCGCGACGACGTGGTAAAGCTTGAGACTGTGTGGGGGGACTGGTTGCGGAGTAAGGGCTAAAAGTGAAAGGAAGGCCTTCAAATCGGGAAGGTATCAGTAGGGGTGGACTGGAGGAAGGTGCATCGCCAAGGATTCCGCCGTGAACTGAGCGGCTTTTCTTTGGATTGCTCCAGCCCGGAAAGGCGTGATGAGCTGGAGGAGGGGGGGTGGTGTCCGGTTGATGGGTTTGGGCTTTCTCTAAAGTCCTCTGTAGTAGCGTGTAATCTCGCTTTAGTTTGACTTTCCCGGATGCTAAGATGGGCGAGTGCAGTTTGAGATGACGAACCTCACCGTCAGACAGTCTTTTGTGCGAGGAGAGAATAAAGGCTTGACCCTTTCCCGAGGAGATCTCTTTAAGGTGGCTAAAGTTATCCCCTATTTGACTGATGAGATCTGAGGCCAGATCGTCCTTTGAGAGTGGGGAGCGCGGAGACCATAAAAAGAGGTTTCTCTTGTTGTGATTTCGCAGGGCAACCTCCCTGGCTACCCCATTCAAAAACGCATCAGCTTGACGCAACAAATGGGGCTGAACGGTGGAGATTGAAAGGTTGCCTGTCAGTGCTCCAAGTAATCCTGTGATGTCCGCCATTTGCTGTTGGAGGTCAGTAATATTGGAGATAAGCTTTTGGGTGAGGAACGGGGAGATGGGGGCTGGCGACGAAAGCTGGTTCATGGTGGAGTGAGATAGAAGAGCAGATATAACGTAGATTACGATAGAAGAGAGGAAAAGAATGGGTATTGATGAGAGAAAAAGAATGGGTATTAAAATGTCAATAATAAACGGGAAAATCGGGTGAGCTAGGAATAGATCCTTGATAACTGAAGGTAAATTCCAAAAAGATGTGTAGGTAGATTCCTGGTGTATCCTAGAGATGAAATCAGACAAGAAATCCCGAGAATCTGAAAATAAAAACAAAATGAAACCCGATATCCTTCGAAATTAGAGAAAGTGTTGAAAACCGCAAGCACGCTCTCTCCGGTCGTTGCGTTCCACCCGACAATATATATATATATAGGTAGAAAAGCAGGTATACATATATATATATACATATATATATGTCTGTGTGTGTGTTTAGGAAAGGTTACCAAAATTAGTTTTATAATGTTTTATCCACATTTCCGCCAACATGATGCACACTATAATTTTAATGTACTTCATCAAATTTTAATGGGCTATGCCGTCCAATATAAACTAAATCGAGCAAAGTAATAAAATGCATTCGCAAAATATCTTGACAAATACTAAGCATATGAAATATTTTTTCAATCACTTTTCAGATTCTTTTAATTTTTTTGCGTACAATTGTATATGTTATTGTACATATTTTATTTTAAATTGACGAAGGCTACGTATCCCACCGGATTCCTGTTCACAATGGCTTATGGTGATTTTTCTCAACCAATATCGGTGGCGATATACCTGACGTTTGTACTTACTGCGTTTGCTGTGCTTGGGCGCTTCGATCCGGGCAGACCGACCCGTGTTTGCCTTATCAGATGTCTAACATTTCGAGTAAAGCTTTTGAACCTTAATTACGTATTACTTTGCTAATTATAGAATTTTAACTTCCAAGGCATAACATAGTTATCTAAAACTTAGAACAAAAATTCTAAATATGCACTGACTTTAGATATGTGTCATAGCTAAAAATGGATTTAAATCATTCAAATGTTTATAAATCATTCACGAAGGAAAGGACGATTACACAAAATCTGACAAGCACAAAAAGCGGATTAATAAAATTTCATAAGAAAATTGCGATTCAGTTAATAAGCTGTAATAAACACGAACAATAAGGAGCCACCCAAGATTATATAAAATAAATAATATGCATTAACTGGTTAGAAGTTTAAACTTAAAGTCTGCTTGTTATATTCTTCGTTCTCTTTCTCCTAGGAATAGTAGCGAAATGTTGAAAGCATAAAGTGCAAATAATGACATCACTATAATAAATATTGTATGAACGGCTGCCATAAAAACTATCCCTTTAGTCATAACTGAACAGTGTCCAAAAAGCTATTGATGACATATTAGCAAATTAATCAGAATTTGTGTAATTATCCAGACGGTACATATGCTAAATTTTAGCAGACATCGTACCTTAAAAACAAAAATAGCAAGATTGATCAGAATATCGTCAGAATGTATTCTTTTAAATCTTGAGGTAAAGAATTCAATCGCCACCGTATACCAACATATTAAACTATTTTCCGCCAAATGTATTCACACAGTTCAACCTTTCGCGCTCACCTTAAGAGCATGATGGCTAGCTGACTAACGAGGATAAAACCTCAACGCATATTTATTTTACAGAAAATCAGATATACGGCTTTCTATACAGTCCAAAATATAATATTTTTTGCAACTTTTGTAACACGTATATAGACTAAATAATTAAAAAATCATCGATTGCGCGTGTGGTGATAATATTTCTCTAAATCACGTTTTCTAGCATAAAAAAATACAAATCCTAATACATGTTGTGCAAGTGGTTAGAGAAATTGGAATTAGTGTTTATCTCAAGCTCGCAGACTTGATTTAAAACACTGGTACAACCATCAGGGCAATCACTAATCGCTTAATTCTGTAAGCTATGTACACGTGCACAAAACTGCAAAAATGTTATAATCGTAATTGTATAGGCTAAATTTCCATTCAACTACAATGTATGCCAGACTACAAGAGATGACAACCACATATATGAATTTCAATAACTTACATATGAATGGCAGTTTGCCGTCGTACTCCGATGAGCATCATAAGAGGACAAAACGCGCCAGTGCGTAATTCTGACGTTAGTGTTTCTATTGTACGACTAGCTAGACACAAGTGGATTGATATTTATTTCAAGCTTGCAAGCTTCATTCAAATAATTTTTATCAGTACCTTCGCAATCAATGAGTTATTAAGTATATTTAGGTTTTGTCAGCAAATAATTTCAACGCAATGGATATTATACTCACATAGATGAACCAACAACTCCGATTATTATAATTGTTTTCAAATTTTTAGAAAATCGTTTGAGTTGCAGTTTTTTGCAGAATTTAATGGTACGAGAACAGCGTGACCATTAATATATTAGGCCATAATGGACCAGGCAGATGTGCCTAATCAGTATTAAAATAGCTACAATCGCATGTACACATGTTCTTCATGATAGCTGACGACTCTCCAGTATGAGATGATGGTATTCCCCATACCCACGATATATTTGGTCAAGAAAAGTGGGACATTTGGATGGTGCAATATCTTATACATACGCGTTTGCAAGCATTAATGGATTTAACTTCATAGTCTTCTGAAACGCGACATCAGCTTGAAATAAAGTCATAATCAGTACTTCATTCAATTGTACGGTAACTATATATAATACACACCAAAAATGTAAACGGAATCAATTCCTTGATTCTAAAGAGATGATGCCAGGATTTATTTCCTGTCACTGCGAATAAAATTACAAAAAGTATCTTTAAAATAGTCCGAAAAACTATGTCAGGCGCCTGGTTCTAATAACAGAAGAAGAGAAAAGCCTTTACTAACGACTTTAAACCCAGATATTCTTCTCAGATTGTGCTCGTTAAGTTTGAATGGAAGACCACCTAAGAGAAGGTAGACTGAATAAAATATTGGGCAGATGATAACCTTCAGATTTGGCTGGAAGCCCATCTAATAGCTGAATTGCTTGAAATGCATTTCATATTTCCCCACGGCGATTGGACATCCTGATGTTATATTATAGCACATTGATGAGCATGCCTAATAGAGAAATTAATGATGCGTCATGTATATACGGGCACACAGTACAATAAGGTTTGCTTCACTTGTTGTACTTCATACGATGGATAAGCGAAAACACGCTACTGCACATTAGCCAGAGATTAAATATCAAAATTTCAATTCTGGGGAATATCCAATATCGTTGCTTACTAATTTGAGAGCGAAAAGACTGTTAATTTTAGGCATAATATGAGAGGTCGGCTAAGTGCCTGATTGGTCCCCCAGCCTCCGACGGCGGAAGTCATAATAGCCGTGTTCATAAGAACGAGTTTAAAAAATAAGTAGTAGCAAGACAACTGGCGGTACTACGTCTTTTGTACTGTAGCAGATAACAAACTGAAATATGCACCGTTGACTTCGCCAGTCTTTTTTGGTCTTCGTGGGCCGCTGAAACCAAAAGGTTAGATAATTCATTGACTCCTAAAATGGGAGAGTTCTTTTTTTTAGCCAGTCAGTCCTCTATGACTGGCAAACTGCAAATAAAAAGGATATAGAAATTGCAACAATTTGTCAGTTCGTGTTTAGTTCACAAGAATTGTTGATTCTTCACTTGTCTCATTGCGATAATGATCCACATAGGGGTAGTTGTGCCATAACTTGACTTAATGTAGCGGTACAGTGAAACCGCAAGCTGTATTGCCGAAATCGCTTTGCTTTAAAGTTACCTTGGCATAAGTTTTACCCGTTTCTGTACATTACCTAGAGAGCATCTCCATCTAGACTAGACCCTCTCCTTAACTAATTTACTGTTTTAATTTATTATTTTTACCTTTTAAACATGATTATTTTGCAGTAAAGCATCGGTCATTAAATGTTATTTTATTTCTGCCTTTGGCTTCTGACCTTTAGCGGTTATCGGATCTCCGAGTGATTGCCAGCTATTTAAATGCTAAATGAGATCAAGTCTTTGCAGTTTATACAGCTGCAGGATTACGGAGTCGTGATGGTTGCGGTAACTAAATGAGCTCACCAATCATGATGTCGCCTTAAACAGAACTACGTTCGGCATCGAGTAAAAAGCTTAGCGACGTAAATAATTCTTATAATATAGTGAATTGTTATCTTGCTCAGCTCGGCCTCTATCTGGGAAGCTGCAGATCGTCGTCCTCTGCCCAGAACTTAAGAGCATACTATGAGTGCGCTACTGATTGATGAAATGGTTTAAACCAGCCCTCCCGCTGCCAGAATCCGATTGAGTACCACCCCATCCAACCATCAGTATTTCGCCCGTACATCATTGCACTGAAAGCGGATACAAATGAGAAAGCTTTCAGAATCGCCTACACTGTTGCTAGTCTACCTCTCACTGCAGTGGATAGCACATAAAATGGAATCTAGAACGCTATGAAGGAAATGTTTAAGCAGGCCTTGACAATAATACCAATGAACTTGTTTGCTATCCCTACAAACGTGAAGGCTCCTCAAAAGTTGGCTTTTATTGCAAAATAAAAATTAGTTTGCACACTAGCTTCTGAGCGTCGGATGAAATTTGCTTCCCGCAACGCAGCCGAAGGTGACTAACACTAGCTTATAGATTAAGCAACCTCCAAGTGCAGGACCTCTTCGTAATTTGTTTAGATATGACTGTTTAGTAAATTTTATTCTGCCAATGTAGTACGGATGCTTCCAGTTTCTAAAGTGTATCATGTGCAGAACTTCCAACTCAAAATCCACCACATGTAGCAAGCGGTGTAGTTAGCGTTAAAGTGATCCCAAGAACTCGTTACATGATTGCTACCAAAACTCCTACAATTAATGAAAACGCAAGAGCATGAATCTCGCGAGAGATGTCAAAGTCGCAAGGATCAAAGGCCTTTCTGTTGAACTTTTAACATTCGTTGGGCCACCAGTCGATCCACCATCCATACCTTTTTCGACTTCCAAGCAGCTTTTGATATTTCTTCGGTAAAAATTGTTCGATTACAAAAAGCCTATTTTAATTGCTCTCAGCACTTATTTTTACTAGATTCGACCTTATTGAATCTTTTTGCAATTGGTTTTAGCATTCTCAAATGACATGCGGTTGAACTCAATTTTTTAAATAATACTGTCCAGGCTGATTCTGTCGAGGTCACTGCAACGCACTCTGGGGCGGAGGCCAATATACTGATCTCAAATACGCTAATTATTCTGTTCTGTAAACTGAAAAGTAACGAGCCTCGGAGAATTATCAAATGCGTCCAAGAAATGTCCATCCGGTACAGTCTGAAGATAGACGCATTGAAGTTGATCGTTTTAGTCAATTTTTATCAGTCTAAATCGTGCAAGGTGACGCCTCGCTACCAGTCGTTAACGAATCAATCTAACTAGAGTCCATAGTGACAACAGGCGAACCTGTTACGACAGATATTTAGTGGCGTTTCAGTCTTTAAGCAGTTTCCTTTTAAAAAATATAAAAACCACACTGAAATCGCCTGAAATTCAAAAGATCAGTAAACTCATTCTTTTCATGTAAATTATTTCTAATTTGGTATAATTCCATTCCGGTTTATCGAGAATTTGTTCATCAAGTACGATGGCATCGTATTATTCAAGAACACATTTACAAGCTGACCAGCTCTATTCAGTCGCGCTTTCACACTTCATCAACATCGAAATGTATTATGGAACGCCGATTTCATTGACTGACGAAATTTTATGAAGGCTACATCCACATTCGGCTTATCAGGCTACAGAGACGACTCCGGCTAAACTGTAACCTCAGAATTTTTAGAACATTCTCGCACCTGGGTATTATTATTTAGGATATCGGTCATCTGATCACGTCGCAAATAACATTTACTAATACTCTTGAAGCACCGAAAATATGTAAGAGCCAAGTGTCAAATAGGGTACAGTGGATAAGTTCTTGTTATTCTTCTCTATTTACATAGGATATTGTGAAACCAATCGTGCAAGAAATCCTGGTCTCCGTTTATTTGTGTGTGTTTAAATAACATCGATGTCTTGCTTTATGCAGATTTGTCGTAAAATTGAACTTTTGATTGTTTTAGGCCATACTCATGCATTAAAACTGCTCCGAGAAGTGAAGATTCCCAAGCACACTGCTATTATGTAGACATAAAAAGCAATAAATATTCCTATCAGCAGGTGGTATTTAGTCCTGTTTTGTCGTACATGTTGTAAACAAGCATTTTGTTTAACTGATTTTCAAGCATGATATTTGGTCCACACATCATCACAAGTTGATGATTGATGTCAAAATATCCTCAGGGCACAAAAAACTTGAATTCAGCTTGTCTTAGTCACAACACAAATCAGGTAATTGTAAAATATAAAGTTTCGCATTTTTCATTCTTATAAACTGAACTATTTGTGAAGTGCATTTCCAGCTTCTGGTTTGCTGTTGTATAATGGATGTAGTCCCATTTAATTAACCCAGCTGTCAAAAATTCGAGAATAATATAGACCAAATTTTACAGACGAGTCTAGTTTTGGCGGCAAAAATGGCCTTTTTTAACTTTTTTCCATATAAATTCGTGCTTCAATAAACGTTTATTTTCTCAACACAAAAAATATATACATAAAATATTTTTTAATAAATAATTATTCTCGTTAAAGACAGGAGCCATGGGACTCGCATTCTTTTTCGCCGCTTTTGGAATAAGCAATGCGATGTATTTCTTGACATATAAGATAAATTCCGTTGGTCAAATGTCATTCACAAATGCTTCGTTGCAGTTTATCGCTGATCAGAACCTTACTGTTGCTGTGTCTGCTTGGCGATGGCTGGATATTTCAAGAACAGCTGCTATTCTGCTCACTTGGCTGGCAATCTCGTTAAGTCAAGTCAATATGGACCGTCTGGCTGACGGACTCCGAATAGATCCGCGACAGAATGAAGATGACCATGCTGCTAACCAAGAAAGTGACATAATACGGCCTGTTAGCCCAAGGGTTTTTTCATCAAGGAACCAGACAGCTGATAATACTGTTACAAATAATAACCTTAAAATAATACTCACGGATGGTCATAGCCATTCTTCTGGATCAGCAACAGGTTTGCCGACATACAGGGCCGCAGATGGAACTCCGCGCGAATACCAACGCGGTGATCCATTAAAATCAGCCTCGTTTACACGACCCACAGCTCTAGGCATGACTCGCCAAGAGGAAATATAACATTGCACATAGTTGATTCAACCCTTTTGAACTTTAATGATGCTCTAATTTCTGAATATTTTTGACAACAGTCATGATATTACGAAACTACAAGGTTGACGCTTGAAGTTAGAAATGATCAAATATTTTCAGTTATTATAATTAATCATTTGGACAAACCGGTTGTATAGCGCATGATTTAAGTGTAATATTTTGATAATACCAACGATTATTGCAATAAAACTGTTTACAGCAATTCCTACGGTAAAATAGACAAATCTCTCGTCCAACTCAATATTGTTCTATTCAATTTGTCTAATAATATATGCGTCGTTGTTATCGAGTTAAAAAGTTTCTAAGCAATAATTTTAAAGTATTAAACCACTTATTTTATTTAAATATATACAGTAACTAAGAATCTTTATTCCCAATTGCGGTATTGCCAAGGTAATATTTAGATATTAACTTCATGCAAATTTTTAGAGCCTCGTCGATATTTTTATTTTACGCATAATATAAGAGGACAGCACGGTGGTGGCGTTTTTAGTGGAAACTCAGTTATTAAATACCTTACAAATTTATCATTTTACAATTAAATAAAGTACTGATAACGATTTATGCACTGTCAGATGCTCTATAAAATAAAATAATGAAACCGCGTTAAGGAAGCTTATTATAGGATGAATCAATATATATATATATATATATATAGTATATATATATATATATATATGCTGTGTGTTAGACATAGTTCAAATATAACCAGTCAGTATGAACGGAAAGTATAATCTCATGTACACATTCGTTATGCGCTTACTGGCTACTCATCAGTAAGAGCTTGTATTATGCCCATATCAACTATATATTTGGTCAAGGATTATCGACAACTTTATATGAATTTAACTCGACTACTGAAGGTTTACGCATTCGTATAGGAGATTGTACCATCCAATTTTCCTACATTCCTCACCCAAATATATAGTAGGTGTAGGGCGTAAGACCGGGTCCTACTGATGAATGGCCAGTAAGCACGAAACTCCGTTCATGCTGACTTTTGTTTATCCCTCTGGTCATGTTTAAACTAAATTGTTACTAGGTACACAATACTCAATACACAATTGCAAATACTGACAATTTCAATTACTTGCTTACAATGTAAGAAAATACTTAGTGTAAATTAGCAAGCGTTTGAAGAACATCATAACTCATAAAACAATTTTCAAACATAAAAACACTGCATAGACTGAAAACCGGGGCAAATTAAATCAGAGTAGCGCATAAACACTTAAAAAATGGATTGAAACAAATACTTTATTCAACGGTAATAAACCGTTAATTTAGAAAAATAGCTCGTCACATCCGAAATAAATAGAAAGCACTTATTAGACAATTTCAGCAGTAGGAACCCCTAAAAAGATACTTGATGATGGGCGAAAACAAGCTTCTTCTCTACGTATCAATACATATAAATAAAGCTAAATGGAATACAAGAATCAATGTGCATTATTTCAAAGGCAAAATTATTGATGTGTATAGATCGTGAATGCAAAATATCTTTAGTGTGTCGAATATAAAATATGAAGCAATGTATGAAGATTTAAACAGTTTAAAAAATGCGATTTGTTTCAACTAGTAGCCTTCATCTCGTTCAAACCCTTTATAAGATCGTCAAAAACCTTATCCATTGGCTGGCTGGCATTTAGTCGTAGATGCAAATTCTGACTAGAATAATAATTGACTAAAGGTGTTGTCATGCTATGGTATGTAGCCAAACGCTTCCTTAGTGCTTCCACGCTGTCATCTGAACGTTTTATTAAGCGTTCGCCCGTTATCTGAACATGCAGCAAATAAAAACAAAGAAATACAAAATGGTAATGCAAATTACTAGCAATAATCATACTACCCTTTTCCATGTGCAGAAAATGAACATTATATATATATATATATATATATATATATATATATATATTGATAGACCAAATATAAAGAGTGTGAAATAAGGGAACAAACAATCAATTGCGTGCATCATCTCCAGTTCAAGCTTAATGCCTAAACAGGCTTCTTCAGCTATAAAGTAGGTAATTTACTGCTACATAACTATGAAAATAGATGACAAATAAAACCGACGAAAAGAAAAGAATAATGATTAAGTAAAATTTCCTTATAGCTTGAATAGAAAACACAGGGATGTATACAACACATACACTAGGCAAGTAAACTAGAAGGCAATATTGGAAATGAAGAATCCTTACGATTAAAACTTTATTAATTTATGAAAAGGAACCCCAAGACTGAAGGCTCAGTATGCGATACCAAGAAAGGGCCAACATCTCTATATAAACATAATGAAATTATGAAACATACCACTGCTTCTGTAGGGCATTGTAAAACGACTAACAGACACAACAAAAGCGTATAACGCGAAAAAATCATTGCAGAAATATCAAGCCAAATCGGCATACGGCCAACTAAGTAGCAAAATTGAAGTATTTAACTAAGATTTCAGTATTTAACCTGTTAAACTGGTTTAATGGCGCGATTAAAAGTTATTGTCTCGCTATATTTCATTACATATTTTAACAAGTGTACGAGTGCGTTTTATTGAAAGAGCTCACTTATTTATCAATGTATTTTTGCATTTAGATCCACGTAGCTAGACAGATCTGTTAATCTAGACATTAATTTGTAAATCAAGGTTACTACATTCGCGACATAGAAATTTATCCTATTATATATTAAATTTGTCAGTATAAACTAAGCATATTTTAGTCTAAATAGACAATTAATCCAGCAAACCGGTTTCACCCTTATTGGAAACTACTCAAATACTGTCAAAAACTTTCCGCGGACAGGACGCGAACCTAGGCCCATATGCTTCGGAGTCTGACCCTAACCACTGAGCTACTCTGCCGTACGCTACATACAATTTTCAATCATACACTAACTTCAAATATGTCATTATAGAGCATACACCGTGCTATCCTGAGAAGTGTTAGAGAATTTAAATTAAACGATAGTTGGTTGCACAGACAGTGGCAATAACTATGAAAATGAGGCTGCCATTGTGATATAAACACCAATTCATCTATATATTACATTTGGCAGTATAAACAAAGAATTGTGCAATTTAGAAATGATAATTCACCCAGAAGACCGGGTTTTTCCTTACTGGAAAGTTTGCGGACCAGGCTCGAGACTAGACACGTCTGCTTCGGAGTTCGTTACTCTACCCATCGGTCCATCCTGCTACATGACAAACAATTTTCCATTATATACTGTCTCAGAGCAAAGTCAAGAAGCATAATCAATACTGGGTTACTGGCAAGCTATTCTGGTACCTACTGTGTAAGCGACCTATTTTATTAATATTATTTCTTTAAGTTCTAGCTATAATGGTTAATTCGGGTTACTGCCCATTTAACTAGCTGAAAGAGGAAATAATATGTTCACAAAGTAAGAAAAAAATGAAGAAAATCCGTCAGATAAGCTGCACTATGACCAATTTTAAGTTTCACCTTAAAACAATTAACGAGACGTTGCATATTAGTACATAAAACATTTATGATAACAATACAAAACTAATTAAACATGTAGTTCAAGCTTATTTTTGTTACTTCGTAAGTATTGCTTGCTTTTACGCTAATTTTTAGTTTAAAAAATTTAGGCTGTAATAAAGCCAATAAATAGTAATAAATCAGTCGAATACACGGCTGACTGACAGCCGCATGACCATGTAATTCGGAATCAAGCACGAAAATTCTAAACGATTTGAGAAAATTTCTGAAACAATGATATCTATACTATATGATTTCTGTCTAAAACATTGCACAATGGATAACAGAATGAATAACGATTAACTAGATAACCATAAACAAAATGTATTTTCATACATTTGGAAAAATTAAACTTACATCATCAATATTAGGCACTTTTGGTGGATTGAAGACTTCATGGTAGGATCTGCCGCTAGCTTGATGAATCAAGCGACCACAGATTCTTTTCTCCAATAATTCATCCGGAATAGAAAATTCAACGGCAGCTTTAAGCTTTTTATTTTTCATCTTCAAAAGTTCGTCCAACTGCAAATAATATATAAAAGCCGTACCTTTTTCGCTTGACCGATAGTCCGTGGAAAACCGTCCAACATAAAGCCATTCTTACATTCAGGCTTATCCAAACTTTGATCTATAAGCTGACAAACCATTTCGTCTGAAACCAACTTGCCCGAGTCTAAAACCTGTTTTACTTCGAGACCTAAAGGGCTACCAGACGAGACAATAGCGCGCAGCATGTCACCTTAAACATTATAATTTGGTAAACAACCAGTTGAAAGATGGCATATTTTATACTTTTCTATTAGTTTTGGTGCTTGCGTGCCTTTCCCAGCACCCGGAGGACCAATAAGTACAAGGTTCATGTCTTCCTTTTTAGGAAAGAGAAGATCAAGAATCCACATATTTATGGGAGACGTGTACAACGCGAGCTTTTCGGAATATACTTATAAAATATTCGAATTAAATAATGTATTCAATAAACTACTATTTGTTTGTTCAATATAATTTTTTGAATAAAATATTAAATATGCTATTTATTTTAAGCAAACAAATTGAAATATTATTTCAATAAATAATATAACCATTTTTCAAAAATTATGATTGAAATCAAGATGTAGATTTCATATATTCGTCGATAAGAAAAAAACGACGAATATGTAGACTATTAATGCTAGAGGTTCTAATGCTTTGCCATTCAAGTTCATTTTATATAGATCAGAAAATAAGAAAAATTATTGTATCTTTAAATTAAACCGCTTACAGTATTACTGTTGTAGAGGCTCTCAAAATTTAATATAAAGTGAGTACCCTCATCACTTGTTTTACGCTCACAAGACCACTTGGAGTATGACTAAAATTAGAGCTACCAAGATAAACATATGAAAAAGATACCATAACCGTTCAATAACCTCCATTTCATTAAGGCTCTCTTTGTTGTGCTACTTATCCTCACATTTGTAACTTTTATCAACCCAATCAAAATAAGATGTATTATAAATAAAAATAAAATCTAGACGGTAATAGCTTGTCACATAATGGATTTCTAAAGTGTACCTGGACGAAGAAGCAAACCTTAGCAAACCTTGTGCCGAAAGAGACGAAAATTACATGTGGAACAAATTCCAAAATTTATTCCATATAATTTTCAATCACGTTTACCACATGATAACAAATAAAGCGTTATACGTATTGCAAATACGAAATGAAAGCGAGCCGAAATCTGTGCACCTAAAATATAAAGTAAATTTGTAAATACATGAATAAAAGCTGGGAACATTCTTTTTAAAACAAAGAAAGTTCCAGAATTAATTAAAACGTTTCTTTTAAAGAATAAACTTTATTTAAGAAACCATCCGATAGTACAATTGTCAAAAAATATAAATTGACGAATTCTTATGTGGGGAGTCATGGACGATCACACTGATATTAGAGAACTTTCTGCAAAATCTCAGGAGTCCTGGAAACCACAGCTTGCAGAGAACATTGAGTGAGCCGACGTAAAATGACGTAGAACACACATTATTAAGCTCAGATCTATTCTATGATCACCTAGTACTCTTAACTACATTATGAAAAACTACCGAATGTGACTGAATAATTGTTAAAAACGACAACTTCATATAGGCTTAAATTAAGAAATCCACCCTTGCATACTTTAGTGAATTTCTACCTATTTGACCATAATGACCAAATATATACATATATATATATATATATATATGTATATATATATATATAGCATATATATATATATATATATAAGAGCAGTAGCAGCATATATAGCGGGCATAATGTTCTGCATGCCAAGACTATTCATCCGTGCTACTCCACGAACGTCCACGAGATTGTACTTTCGAATCATGCTGTTCTTTATCATTCCTTGTGTTCGAACTACTTGAATTCTAGTTGAGCAATCACATAACACAGAATTGACAGAGTATTAGAATTCACCGCGGGCCCCAGTATCTAAATGTTACACATTTAATTTAATGATATCATGATTTCCACGAAATGTGACAACTAATATTGATCAAGGCCAGAGTGTATGGATTCGCTGAATTAACAGGTGTTCAGAAATAGATGTTATTCTCAATATAAGTGAACATTGGCATTATTTGAAATACAATTTACCAGATTATCGGGTTGCAATGCGATATATTTGCATTCGCTGTCTTCCTGATTTATCCAGAATTTTCGATCTCCGGATATGGAGATCTTTTTTAATGGAAAGCACATCACCTACTAAGTTGACAATCAATATTTCAGGTGGAAATTTTAGTTTAAACTGCCCCATTTATACTTGTTGTAAGACAAAACTAAAATTTCCACTTGACATATTGATCGTCAACTTATAGGTGATCTGCTTTCCAATAAAAATAGATCTCCATACCCGGAGAACGAAATTTCTGGATAAATCAGGAAGACAGCGGATGCATAAAAATCGAATTTCAACCCGATAATTAGGTAAATGATCCATTCCCTGTCGTGCAACATGTTTATTTTAAATATTGAAATTCAATTTGGTTGTATCTTGCGCGGACTCAACAACCATAGAGTTGGTAACACTTACCTATTTGGAAACTACAGTGTTTGCATACGTTACTGACACAATTGCAATATAATTAGTACCATTCACAGGTTCGGTATATATTTTATATTTATTAAATTGGACTTGAAGTCGCAATGTGGGATACTTTGCATGAAGTTAGTTTCACCCATGCAGGTTTACACATTCGTATAGGAGATTGTACCGTCCTATTTGTAGCAATTGCCTCCTTTCGGACTAAGAACGCACCAAGGGTCCTATATAGGGCTGGCATGAATTCAACAGAAATTCCAAACAGAAGCGCAAGTATTAAGATGAAACAGTCAACACATTGATGAAACTAAACATCGAGCCGCAGAAGTAAACATAAAATATTAAATATTTGGAAATTTGTCTTACAATTTTGCATGAGATTACATTTTCCGTTCATGTTGCCTTTAGTTTATCCTTCTGGTCACAACCAAACTAATTTGTTACTAGGTTCGCAACACCTAATAAATACTTGCATATATATTAGTTCCAAACAAACAGTATTTCAACCGTTATATATTACGAATTGAATGATGTCATGCTAACCGCGAAATGTGATAACCGACATCGATCAAGGCGAGTGGGATTTACTGGATTGAACAGGTGTTCAGAAATTCATAATTCTCAATTTCGATGAACATAGATAAATCGATAATTCATCATGTTTTCTACTATGTTCAGACTCGGAAGTCCATAATGTTAGCACTACGTAATCTTCGAAAGTACTAATACAGTTGATATCGGTTACCAACACAATGGCCATAGTGTTAGCATCTCTTTACAGATTCGGTATATATATATATAGTATATATATATATATATATATATATATATATATATATATATATATATATATATATATATAATGCGTGGAAAGTCGCATTGTCGTAGACTATACGATGTTAGCTTCACTATTGCAGGTTTACATGTTCGTCTAGGAGATTGTACCGTCCTATTATTCCACATTCTTGACCAAAATATATAGTGGTTAAAGGAGCGTAATACCGGCTCCTACTGATGAGTCGCCAGTAAGCACGAAACGAATGTGCATGAGATTATACTTTCCGTTCATGCTGCCTTTAGTTTATCCTTCTGGTTACAACCGAACTAATTTGTTACTAGGTTCGCAACACCTAATACATACTTACAAAATCGATGTTCTTTATACAAGCAAAATCCTATATATAATTGATTAAAAATAAAGCATGTCTGTGAAGGTAAAAAATGGCTCCTGATGGGTTGGAAACTTTGATTAAAGGACTGACTGCACAAATGAACAACTTGACCGCGGAATTAGGTATAATTAAGTCTCGGCTGGATGATACAACAATAATAAATTGTGATGGAATCAACATAAACGACCCAACTAACATAGGTGGAAACAACACTATTATCCCACGTTCCTCACTCAAATTTATATTGATTAAAGGGCGAAATACCGGCTCCTACTTATGAGTCACCATTAAGAACGAAACAAATATGCACGAGATTTTACGTTTCATTCTTTCTGCCTTCAATTTATCATTCTTGTTATATTTGAACGAATTTTGCACTAGGTGCGCAAAACCTAACACAAAATTGCACATATATTAGTATTACACTACCAAAAGTATCTAACTGTGATTAATATAATTAAATGATATCATGATTAACGCGAAATGTGATAACTGATATCGATCAAGGCCAGAGGGTATGGATTTGGTGAAGTAACATATGCTCAGTAATATATGTATTGTTCATTATTGGTGAACATTTGCTTACATAGAAATCCAATTTGTTGGTACAACGTACCAATTCGTCAAACATAGTGCATGTACCATGTAAATTTTTGTCAAGTGTACTCTTTGAGTCAGGTTTTCACACATTTTCAATAGTGTTAGTACACTTTGCCGGTTTGGTATATATTAGATACATAGTGAGTTGAGACTGAATTCGCAGTGTTAAAGACTTAATATGAATTTAGCTTCATTTATGCTGGTTTACACATTCGTATAGGAGATTGTAATGTTTTAAAATCCCACATTCCTCAATCAAATTTATAATGGGCAAAATAGCGTAATTCCGGCTCCTACTGATGGGTCGCCAGTAAGCACGACACGAATGTGCAAGATATTTTGACGTTCTGTTCATGCTGTCTTTGGTTTATCCTTCAGGTCATATTTTATCTAATGGTTTACTTGATGCGTAAGACGTAATACAAAATTGTACATATATTTATTCTCTGCCAAAAACATTATCTAACTGTTATGCTATGCGCTATTTTTTCGTTATATATTAAAAAGTGACGAGAGAAAAATCTACAATTCAGCAAATAGTTTAAGGCAAATACAATAACGATTATGAAACATGGATAAATTTTGGAAATTGAATGAAATATTAGAAAGACCAAAATTATCTGGAGGTCGCAAAGACTAATAAAGTAAGGAAGGCACTTCTTATGGCAATAGATATCAAATTAAAACAATTTACCGTAATTGATTCATTCGGTTTGAAATTTAGCAATAGATACGATCGGGATTTTATTGATATAATGTTTAGTGTAGCGGAAGGATAATTACATAGGAATTTAAATATAATATCAAAATGCAAAACTGCACGTTTATTAAAATTGGAATTTATCATAAGTGCCTAGTTGTGTGTTAACTTAAACAAAATGCGTTGAACAGGCATTTACTGTTCACAAAGCCATCGTCCAATTTTAGAACGGCTATGACAATTAAACTTATGATGACAATGGTTTTTATTTGCAAATACATAAGTGAATGACGATAAATGTGGAAATAAACGTTTGAGAAAGGCGTAAAATATATAATCTGAAAAAAGTGCATATCAAATAAAACATTGTAGCAACTAAGATTGGAAAAAATGTTTAATAAATTAAAATTTATCGAGTTAGAAGTAACAAACCAACAAACAATAAAGATACAAGATTCACTAAATAAAAAACTGGTGTAGAGGCTCCATACCTATTGTTATCTGAGAACCCAATAGATGCCAGATAGTGATCAGTCTTTAATTGTATAATAGAATTTGAAAAGCTTGTACTCTCATTCACATCTGTTAAATTTATACCTCCCATATCTTGAGCTAATTTGCTAGTGTCCTCAAACTTAAGATTAGCTTCCGTGTCGATCGTACTTAATTATTAATTTTATACTTAATGTTAGGCAATCGGAATGTGAAACCTTTCACGTTACAAAACATCCGAACACATAACCTGGAAAGAAATAGACGTGAAAAACAGAATTATTAAATTACCTGTTCCAGAACGTTCCCAATAGGTACGATGAAAAATATAAGACAGTGTTAGCAGGAATATATTGTGGAGATCGAGAAAACGTAAAATAGAGGATATGAGATAAACGCAGCACGCCGAGTATATTACAACCAGTCACGTACAGATAACCGAAACTGAAAACTGCGCACAATTCAAAGTATATATACTGTCAAGTATTTAAACAAAGAATGTTCTGGAAAATAAACGAATAATTTCTTTTTAAATAAAGTTTGTTTCAATCAGCCAAAGGGGTTTAAATTTATCAATTAGTGACACTTCAATTTTGTCGGAGGAAATATCTTCCTCCACTCTGGTGTCTCGTAACAAAAGTGATAAAAATCTGTAATGTTCTACAGGACAACTGCAACCTGACATTGCCGCGAAATATAATTGACTGATGTAAGCTGTAGTTAAGAATTAACAATTAATCGATCAAGCTACATGTGCGCGTTACGTCTTGTTTAAATTTTAGGTGCATAAATCTCGTCAAATGATATACACCTACAAATGTATATTATTTGTATGAGGCCAATCCGAGATTATGCCGCCCTTACTTGGAATAAAATGAAAAAAATGCTTAGTCAAAAATTTAGAGCTGCGCAAATAAACTCTTTGAAGCCTATTAATCCTTTGTCCTGCTCTATATAAGTTATCAGATTAAAGTTTGTATCACTTTAAGCCTTATGGTTTAGGAGGCTGTGCTATTGCATAGAAGTAGTCCCCTTGAATCAATGGAAGGGTTTGTAAATAAACTCAATAAAGAAGCTTCATGTAGTAGAAAGTAGGTCTGGAAAATCGGCGATCTCTCTTTGTTTTTTGGAAAATATTGCATGAAAAATAGTTTTCTTAAAACAATTATTAAATTTAAAATAAATTGCCAAAAAACGTAGAGAAACGATTTCGTCTACGACGTTTTTAAAATATTTATTTACTGAACTAGGTTAGAAAATACGATCGAATTGATCTTTTGAATTTTGATTATGACATACTTTCTCACAGTCAAACAAAGTATCAGGGTTACTACAATCTGTAACATATCTTATTGAAATATTTGTCTCTATCAACTGTATTATTATATTTGCATAACTCTACTATATGTCATTTTTTGGCTTTGTTTACAAATAAACAATTTATAACCAACATTCTTACTCATTTATACATAACGTTATATTTGAATTTTTCCATGATCTTTCCAAATAGCGGGACAAATTGTCTTCGCATAAAAATCTGTTATTATTTGTATCATTAAGTATTGTGTAAAGTATTTTCATTACAAATAATATTTTGTCTTTATTAATATAATTGTATCGAGATTTAATTTAGCACAAGCAGGGATAACATTGCACGATGCTCTCGATCTGATATGGCGTATAACAAAAATTATCGCTATTTATTTATTTACTTGTGACAGTTAAGCCTGACCTTATGACAAATTGTACATCTCTTTGCGATGTGACGTCGTTTATTTATTTTTTAAAATGATATTGTAATCTATTTGATAGATAATTTTTGGTTTATACTTAAATGAAAATATTCTATTCTATTCTGTCTATTCTATAAATAATACTGTTTTCATGATCAACTATAATTGAGCGAATTTTCGAGACTTCGTAAATTTGCTGTAGAGCACTTGGCCATTGAGTAATCTCCTATGAAATTTCTTTCATTAGAAACTTTGATTAAGCTGTGTAGAATAGACGTGATTAAGTCCTGGTCAGTGGGCCCGTCCTAAACATGCAGACTCAATTCACAATTTACATAAATGCTTCGACCATTTGACATACGATCAAAGAAAACAAATTTACTTGACGTCACATGCAAGTTAAATCGTTAGCATATTTATTTCTTATTCAAATTTTATGTATTGCGAATGTGTGCGCATAGCTTATAAATTTCTGCAATAGCCGTGCATACCGATATGAAGAAAAAAGTTTAGGAGCAAAGAATTTCTCTAAGGAACATGATGGATGATGATATGATCAATAAAAAAATGAGCACATTGAAATCAGACATGTGTTTCTATGAATGTAAGTGTATTTTTTCCTGTGGAGGAATTATATTATCCAGCAAAATTATAGTGCAAATTCATTAATAAATTCAATCAACCATTGTCGAATAAAGCGCATATTATTTAATAAGAAAAAGATTCCTTTGGTTTATAGAAGGTATTTTGTTTAAATTCTTCATTACTATTTTGTTGAATTATGCTCTATTTCATGTTCTGTATTTTCTTTTTACTCGCTTGAGCGCCTATGGTTTAGTATCGTAGTCATGTCGGTTTGATTAAAAACTGTGTCATCTTGAATGGATTTGAAATATTTCTACAATTGATCTTTTTCCGCACAATGTATTTTTTATAACTTGTGGTTATTTTGCTTATCGAGCATATTTGGACTTAGAGTAACAATTAATTTTATTAACCTTTTACTCGAGTTGCGCTCGGAGTTGTTTGCATACGCTGTCGACCTGATTTTTCCAGATATTTCAACCTCCGTATTTGGAGGTCTTTTTCAATGGAAAGCACATCACATAGAGAATTTGACAATCAATATTTCAAGTGGAAAATTTTAGTTTAAACTGCCCTATTTATACTTGTTGTTTTGTGCCCACCAATATTGGTTGGGCCGTGCACGCGGATCCCCTCGGTGTTTATTATCAGGGTATCATCCAGATGAGAATTACTTATGCCTAATTCTGCATTTAACTTGTTCATTTGTGCACTCAGTTCTTGAATCAACGTTTCCAACCCATCAGAAGCCATTTGTAAAGGTACTACACATGCTTTATTTTTAATCAAGCATATATAGTATTTTACTCGGATAAAGGGCGTCGATTTAGTAAAACAAATGTACAAATATCAATTCTTTTATGTTTACTTCAGCTCGAAGTCTGCTTTCATCATTGTGCTGCCTGCTTCATCATTATACAAGCGCTTCTGCGAGGACTTTTCGTTGAATTAATGAAAGCTCTAGATAACAACTCTTTTGGCGTTCTTAGTCTCATAGGTAGCTATTGCTACATCTTCCCCTTCAGAAATCGTCATTGGCACCCTGCGTAAACGATCAAATGAGACAAATTTTGGTCCATCGGGCATGCTAACGACAACTGTATTGTGATAAGAGTCCACACCGTCCACGCGATACGGCCCATCATTGACATCCTGCAGTGTCATGAGCTTGACCTTCACGACCATGACATAGTCACCGACCTTTAGGAGTGTGCATGTCGATTACCTTGCATAATCTTGTCGCTATGTGGCGTCAACATATTTAGTTAACTGTTTTAGTCGCTTCTGAATATCCGTTAGTGTGCAGCGCTCGTGTGATTCCTTGGATTACAGGTACACCTGGCAGTCTTAGATCTCTTAAGCATATCTTTATTTTACTAGGTAAATGTATGTCAAATAAGTTTGTGTATTTGTCTGCAGGTGTACATTCATCGAAGTGAGATTACACTAATTTAATAACAAATACTGACGACTCACTAGATAAGTGCACGTCATGATTGTGTGAATGTTTTCCCGTTTGTTTTGGATTGAGAAGTAATCAAATACTGCAAGTTTAAACTCATCCGAGTAAAATTACTTCGATTTGGCAAAATCTGTATATTCGCTAAATAAGCGTATGCTCTGTCTGTGTATTTGTGTGTATGTGTGCGAGCGTTTGCAATAGACTGAGAAATAATCTGTTACATATAATTCTCGTCATGTGTATCAGTCATTAAAGTGAATCTAAAATGATAACTGTAATTTCCTATTTGTACACGTCAGACCTATTTTTACACTTACTTTCCTACATGAAGTAATTAAGAGTGGCATGCCTGTGAGGAGGTGGCAAGATACTGTGAAAACACTAAATAATAAGATTTAGCAAAACTAAATTAGACAAGGATAAATAGTTTTAATAGGATAGCAAGTTAAAATAAAAATTAAAAAAAATGGTCATTAACGAAATTTGAAAATTGCCTGACAAGGAAAGATATTGGAAATAGTGCAAAGAAAAGTTGACATTTTTAACCCTCCCATCAAACAAAGATAAATGTTTGTTAAAAGGCGCTGCACTAAAAAAAGAACATACGATAATCGATAAAAAATTTAACAAGTAATCAAGGATGAATTTATAAGACAATCCGAATATATATTAGGAGATATTGAATTACTCACCCTCCACCTCTGTAAGTTAATAGCAATCTAGTGTTCTTATACTTTTACTTGAGCGGGTTTTTGATTCTGATTCGTGCAACATACGTTTCCTACAATTATTTAACGCTGTATTCCAAATTGGACATTGAGATTTTTATACGGCTGTATGATGTCATTTCTCGATTTAATTTCGATGGATTTTCTAATCAGTCTTGTCGATCTGCTACAACCACAAATTGATATGCTTCAGCACCCATCCCAATTAATTATGTGTCCTGTCTCTACTGTATGACGTGCAAGATCCGATCTATTATCATGGCAATATGTGCATGCGGTTTTATGTTCTTCTCTTCTAACCTTAATTGGGCGCGTGGTTTCACCCACATACATCAAGTTAAAGTCGTTACATGGAATTTCATAAACTCCTGATGCGTCTGACGGTTCTATTTTCTCCTTTTGGTTGGGCAGTTTAATACTTAGGTTAAGGGCCTGTTTTAAAATAGTACGTATATTGTACTTTGATGCTACCATATTGAATTCTCTACTTAGTTTATAGTCAGGTAGTTCCATAACCCTCCAATGATCTTTTGTTTTATTTGTCTTCAAGTATTTCCAGTCATAAATAAATTTACTTATGACGCTCATTATAGTTGCTTTATTTAACTTCAGAGAATACACATTAGCACTGAATATTTTTTGCAGTCTACGTAATTCAATCTCACTATTTTTTTATTTGTTAATCTTAGGCTTCCTATTATCATCGACATTAGGATACCGATTTTCATTCTATATGGATGATTTAAATTGAAATTAAGAAGGATACCTGAGTAAGTATTCTTTCTATAAACATCCCGTACTGGTTTTGTACCATTTTTAATTAACTTGAAATCCAGAAAGGGTAATTCGCCACATGATTCATTTTTCATTGTAAATTTCAGTTCGCTCACCTGATTTTCCATGTTTGTGAAATTTATCGGTTGATCCTCTCTGTGATTCCAAAATAACTAAAATATCATCCAAATATCGTACATACAATTTTGGATTTAATGGTGTTATATCTAAGAGGTTTTTACCCATGTAAAACATGGAGATTTTAGCTATTGTAACTGACAGTGGTTGTCCCATTGGACCCCTATAATCTGCATATAAAATTCATTCCAAAATTTAAAATAATTGGAGGACATACATACGTACATATTCTCCTTGACGTGTCTCATCGTCATTTTGCTTCCTTCTAATATTACTGGATGATCAATCCGAAAATGCTGAAAATAGTCTAATACTTTGGGTACTGGTGTGTTGGTGTATATTGAAACCACGTTTAAACTCGCCAATCTATCTTTTTCATTTAGCACATATCTATCGACAATCTCAACCAAATGGTATGAATTCATCAAATTATTGTCTAAGAATTACGAATATTTCCTTATTCTATGGCGTAGAAACGTAGACATTTTATATGCTTGGGATTGTTGGACATTAGCAATAATTCTCCAAGTGTTGTCTGGTTTATGTATCTTTACAAAACCAACTTGTTTCTTTTAAAATTATTTTTTTTTCTGTTTAACTTGCAAATATCCTTTTGGATTAAACTGTTAGTGTTCAGCGTCGAGTGAAAAAACCTCAGTCCTAGTGTCTAACGCATAGTTGATTAAATACAATTGTGGTTATCACGGAGGTTTATCTTATATATGTAGACAGATTGGCGTAAAAAGGTAATTTGCAGTACTGAGCCTGATAGACTTTCGTGTATATCTTGATCATCGTAAATAAAACGCACAAAAACGTACCAAAACTAATATTAGCTTGGTGTTATTGGGGCTTTCCATAGATAATCGAAAGAGTATCTGTAATTGGAAAAACGTAATTGGGATTTTCGAGGCAAAATTAGAGAAATGATAAAATACAAAAAACTGATACAATGATAATAGACGTTCAGCCCTGGGTAAGTAGACGTGAAACAAAAGCAGATTGAAATAAATCGAATAGCATTAGTGTAGGAGTTGTTGCGATTTATGTAAGAGGTTTCGCGGGGTAGCTGTTTATTTACTGAGGCTATACTATTCCTACATATGCCTGGCAGCTGATGCCGGAAGAAATAAGTTTGTGAGCCGTGTTTATAATCAGTCTCAAACCCCTTTTCCAGTGTTGCGATTTGAGAAGGCTAAGTCGAATTATCATACGTGTATTATGAACAATGTCACAAACTAAATCAAAATTCAATGTTAGTCAAAATTTGACCGTGCTCTAGACGGCAACACAATAAAATATTATTAAAACAAAGTTAATATCTAGTCACAAAAACATAAAGTCATAATACAAAATATATAAATCCAGAATGTCTTAGCAGTGTAAACACGGATAGTTGGTGAAGAACACAAAAAATATAAATCTTGGCTTTGACGTTTAAAACACAGTAATCCACTACATGCTCCGGCGTATTACGCGCGGATGTGTATTATAATTAAACAAAACACAATTAATTACATATAAAATTGCTGTTCAAGAAATCTCAATTAAAACTGCTTGAAACTAACAGAGATTGTTTCTAAAATCACAGTTAGGAGGAATATTGTCTAAAACTATAATTAGTATATGTGACCCTGTCGAAATTGAGATTCGTTGAGTTGTAGCGCGGGGACGCGCGATACAGTAAACACTTATGTTGGCTCTGCTGACACTGACTTCGGTTCCTCTATTTCTCGCGGCGGCATGTCTGCGTCAGTTGGCTCCTTTGCTGGTGAGCTGTCGCGCGATAGCCTGTGGTCAGAAAAACTGTCTGGAGGTAGAATTATCGTCTCTTCACCGCCTGATAGGTCAATATCGTGAAACAGCAGGTCATTTGGACGTGCTGCTTGCAATTCCTGAGTACTTATAGGTGAAGGACACAGGATGGAGACAAAGAGTTCTGCAGGACAGCTCAGGTAGTCTGCAACTACGTTTTCAGACCTTTGACGTGAGTGACTTCATATTCATACTCGTGTATTCGTGTAAGTTGCGAGTTGACACGTCGTGAATATAAATATTCTTTCTTTCCTCGGAGCATTGGGAGTGGCAAAAAATAGATGTAAATGAATTAGTAAAAGGATTATCGTCATTTAAACTGGCACACGAAGGTCTTTAAATCACCGTTAAGAGCAAATTATATATTTTCATAGTTATAAAACCAATTATAGCATTTTGTTTACTCGTACAAATTAGTTTTTCATTAAACTTATATTTACCATAAAAGAGGACTCCATCACCTCATTTATTTTACAATCATCCTTACAAAATAAATAAAGAATTTCGCGACACTTAGGTACATGATTTTTGTGTACTTTTTGAGCCACGTTTCAGCCAATATTCTAAAATCAAAATCGTTACATATCATAAAATCTTATAGAAAAAAAGTTCGTCTTTAAAGAATTCTAAAATATGCATAAAAAGTGTGGGCAGAATACGATTTATCTTTATTTTTGGCAATGTTTAGCCTGCCGGATTTCATTATATTTGTCTTGTTGGGTTTCATAACCAAATCTTTCTTTCCTTTTCTTTCCACTATGTTCAAAATCGATGGGTCACAGACTCTCCAATTTTGTAGTAGTCGTATGGATAATGGAAATTTGCGTTCTGGCATCTAATCTCTTGATGGATTCTGCACAGAATTATGTTTCATCTGTGCTACTGTAGCCAATTTATTTCTAGAAAGCCATGTTCCATCCTATTAATACTTTGTGCAAAGTAATAATCTTAAGTATTCTTGTTCTTGGCTTTACTTACAATCCTTTCAATATGTCTCTCAACAGAAGCCGTACATTGAATAATTATGTCTAAGTCCTTAATTTCTTGCTGAATTTTGAAATCAAAACATTATTAAACATAACTTCATGAAAGCAAGCATAATTAAATTCTGTTCTATTACCTATTTTAGAGCTCTCGTCTTTTTACTGTTTATTCTCAGCCCTAGTGTTATCAAATACCTACTTAAATCATACAAATCTAGAGTCACCTTATTTTTGAAAGACTCGATCATTTTCCGATCTATTGAAAAGATTATTTTTAAATCATCAGCAAATTCGCAAACTGGACCGCTAAGGATCTTAGTTTCCAAATGCACAAATAAAATTTTGTTTAAAAATTGGCTTTAAACTTGGTACTTTGGGGAATTCCACTTGTTACTTTTTGCGATTTTGGTCTCAAATCATTTATTTGAATACTCATTCTTTGATTATATAAATAATTTCTGAGTAATCTAAAAATATTCAAATCAATATTCAATAAATTAATCGCATTCAAAATTGCATTAAAGATATAGAGTCAAAAGCTTTTGAGATATCTATAAAAACAATTAAGGCATCTAACTTATTCTCATCTATTATAATTACATGTTTCCACATAGAAAGCATATTAGTAGTTGTCGATCTATCTTTCGTAAAGCCATGTTGACATAAATCAAAATCAGCCGCCAACATACGTTCTAAATGATCTAGTATCAATCGTTCTATTATCTTCAAAATCGAAGGGATAATAAAGATTAATCAACAATTACTGGCGCCCGATGGCTTACTTACTTTTGACAACGGTTTAGCTACTATCGTTAGTATATCGATTGGTAATTTCGCATTCTTCAAAATTCTATTTATAAAGTTGCAGAGCGCATTCATAAAATCTAAAGGTAATTGAAGCAGGTTATCAATCGAAATACCAAGGTGATCTTTTTGTTTTTTTGATTTGATTTTTAACATTAATTTTATCAATGCATCACTGTCAATAACAAGTCTGGGTTCCTGGTCTCCCGCAGGATCAGGTAGTTCCATGAAATTGCTTTCATTCAGTGGTTTACATATCAAATTGCCAAATACTTCATCCAATTCACAGAGAAATTTATACTCAGTTTTATCCACAGGTAATATAAGCTTTAACTTTTCCTTATATTTACTGTAATCTGTGAGGAGTTTGTATCCTAGTCTAGGATTACTCTTCATTTTGGCAAAAATAATTCACCAAAAGTACTTCTAAAATTGTCAAAACTGTTTCCTTTGTTCGAAAAATTTACAAAACTGATTCCAGTTTCCTTCCTTAGATGACCAAAGTCAATAATGCAACAGTTTCTATTCTTCACGAATAAATATTTAAATGCATATTGGTACAGTTTATGTTATCATTTGAAATGACCAGTCTATGAATTATTGCATCTTCTAGATATTAGAACTGGAGAAAAATTCATCGTAGATACAGGTTCAGCAGCTTCAGTTTTTAAGAGTGATTTCGTGGCCGAGATGTCTCCAGGCGTTCTACGCGCAATAGCTATGGGGAGCCTATTTCTACTTATGGTTGTCGGCATTGCACTCTCAACATTGGTTTACGTCCTGAATTTTCTCACTTCTTCGTCGCCAAGGTCTCACACCATATAATAAGCTTTGATTTCCTGTTAAAATATGGGCTCGATATTGATCTTGTTAATCAATATATCAATCACCCCTCTATCGAATTTGAGTTTTTAGGCACTTGCCTCCGAACGTTTGGAGTTACAGGTCATATAGCCGAACACAGTGCATAATTCAACAGAGATATCAACTGCTCTACAGAACAGAAGTCGTTCGATCCCAGCAAGTCAGAGCTACGAGTCTTCAACAGGATGCACCATATCATCACAACAGGACAACCTATCGCACTCAAAAAAAGACCGATACCTCCTTCTAAACTCATAGCTACCCAAATAGAGTTTCCAAGACTATTAGATGATGGAATCATCAGACCATCAAAAAAATCATGGGAGTCACCATAGTACTTTGTCTCCAAATCAAACTAATCATACAGAGCCTGTGGTGATTATCGCAATCTAAATTCTGTGATGAAATCCGATGCATATCCCATTCCAAATATAAATTCCTTGCTTGAAATTCTTAGCGGTGGCAATTCAGTGATTCACCTCAGACAATCCTATCACCGCATCCAAGTAGCTCTAGAAAATATTGGAAAAACTGCGTTCATCACTCTATTTGGCCATTTGAATACCTGTACATGCCTTTTGGTCTCAAGTGCGTTACTCGGCCATTTCAAAGGTTCATTGACGACATTCTCCGCGACGATGCTGCTTACTGTATGTCATATCTCGATGAAATAATGGTTTTTAGTCCAGATCTAGAATCCGATGCCAAGCATTTATGAAATGTTCTCTCTAACTTGTCCAGTCGCAGACTCAAGATAAACTGTGACAAGACGCAGATTGCAACCGTATTCGTGGATTTTCTGGGGCATTGTATTCCCCCACAAGGTATACAAAATTTGCCGTCAGAAGGAAATACCATAAAGAATATTAAGTCCCGAAGACTTTAAATGAGCTAAAGAAAAAAATGGGAGTTCTTAAACACAATCGAAAATTCCATCCCGGTCTATCCAAACAAATTTATACGTTATGTACGCAACTGCGGAATCAAAAATGTCTTAGCAGAAACCCTATCATTTCTTCGTCGCCTGAAGACGAGGAATAACTCCGTCTCGCAACCAACTCGTTAGCAAACTCTACAACGCTAACTCATCGAGATTTCCAACTACCATTTCTACTCACATCAGATGCTTCTGAATTTGACATTGGAGCTACTTTGTAACAAGAGATCGATGGAGTTCAGATGGCCATCAGTTGTTACTTGCGTACTCTGCAACCAGTAGAAAGCAGATATGACACTTTTGGTCGAGAACTCCTCGCTAACCATGAAGCAGTATGCCACATCATTAATGACATTGGTAGCAGCAGATTTGTTGTTTTTCCGGTTCATGCACCATTAGTTATCGTAATACGAAACGAGACTTCAACTGTCGCAAAGTACCATGTCAGAGTAAAAAGACAGCTGTCGTGTCTGTACAAATAGCAATTCGACACCTTTCATGTTAAGGGCGAACAAAACATTCAGATGCACTTTCCAGACCAGACGTCTTGCTTCAACCACATTTGCCTTCGCTATTCTCAGTCAACTCCGTGACTCTCAGTGAACCTGTACCCAAACAATCCCTCCTGCGAACAGAACTGCGCGGTGATACTCGTATTCAACGATCAGTAGCTCTTCATCCCACCAAGTTCGTATTCCGGATCTGCGAATGTTTACCCATTGTTTATGTTTAAGGGCACGCAGCCTTCAGAGAAAAGCTTTCACTTTCATTCACTCAATTTCTCATGCGACTGTCAAACTTCTTACCTATCGTTTCTGAAGTCACAGTCTCGGGCAAAACGCTAAACGATGAATCTTTGAGTGTTCTTTTTGCCAGAAAAACAGGATCACAGGCACACTCGATTTAAGTCGGAACATTTCCAAACTAATTCACGCTTAGCCATCGTCCACATTGACATAATTTATCAGACACCAGTTCAAGATTTTAGCTACCTTTTAAAAATGATTGATAGATTCACGCGATGTCCTGTGGTTTTACCTCTTGGCACCATTTCTGCAGATGAAATCACTAAATTTTTTATCTCTGTATGGATAGCTTATTATGGTGTTCCCAACGAGTCCATTACTGATCAAGGCAATTTCCTCTCATCTGATCGCTTTAAAACAAGACGACTGCCTACCACCTAAAACCTAACGGTAGGGGAACTCAAAGCAGCTTTAAAATCCTCATCCATTAATGGCAACTAGGTCGATGCATTACCTTTGGTCCCACGTGTTATGTGTTCCTGGAAAATTAAATCTATTGAAACGTCTGCGTCACAACTCTAATATGGCATGGAACTATGCCTGCCTAGTCAGCTCCCATGTTTACAACACTCAGATAATGATCCAAAAGTCAAGGCTTCTCGCCATCGTCTTTATTTTGGTAACATGTCTGCCCAGCAGCCAAGACATAATCCTCTGCCAGTCTGAGTTACCTCGCAGCTTCATAGATGCTAGAGAATACTCGTTTGTAACAACTCTGTTGTTGCATCTATACAACCAAAGTGTCGCGGTCCTTACACTGTTTTGTTCAGACTACCAAATTATTACCTTATCATGCTAAGTGCGACACATACCTCGGTAAGCATAGACAGTTCGAAACCTTTTATCGAACCGACTGATCCTAGCGACATTCAATATTCTACATAGGTTTCAGACTATACACGCCTTAAATCTGAACATAAAAATAAATTGCTTTGTGTATCACATAATTAATTTCACATTAATTTTTCTTTAATCTACGTATTTAAATTTAACTTTTTGCTTACCAATTGCGCTCTATTTTACGTGACGTGATCTTTATTCATCCCTATGACTATTACTCTTCTCACACAAACTTGCCTCAATTGGTATAAACAGCTATTCCTAGCTAACAATTTTGTAGCATTTTTTAACAGTTCTTGAGTATTATACCAATTCTGCATTAATGTTCGAGTTCAATTTTGTTCATATCATTTGATTTTTATATTTTTTACATCCTACTGTTGTAATGTACAGCTGACACCTGAGCTCACACTGCTATTTTGGTATGGACAGCTACATAGAGCTAACGCCTTGTGCAGCAAATCTAAGTAGTCATAAATTTTATATAATGGTATATACCACTTTCAATGTATATCGCAACTTCATCAGTTACATAATAAAATTGCACTACGTATATCGTGATCACAACGTAGAGCACACCCTAGCTCCTTTTGTCGTATTCGAACTCTTATTGACGGCGATCCAGCCTGCCCAGTTTACAACTTAAACAATACGCTGTACCAATTAAAACGCTCAAAATTGCCGTTGACAAATGGCATGCGAATGAGCATCTATATAAGCATGATGCTTTTAACACGCGACAAACTTCTGCCATGTTCGCTACATGGGATTTCTGTCGCTTTCTCCACTTGACTGTCTAACCACGCTAACTTTTGGACTTTTGTTTACCACGCTTTGTCATCTCGTCGCTTAGTCTTCATTCACGCGAATCTTCTTGTTGTTGCACAAATAGTCATATGTAATCAATCCTCTATTAATCGTATTTCTACGTGTGTCAGCCCCGACGGTGTTGCCGCAGATCTTCAACAATAAAATTCTAAGCATTCGAACATCAATTCACACGTCCTGTTTCGACAATTCTACTTATTCCGGTGCATGAACAAAAAAAGATCACCAGCCAACGAACAGGAGTACAGAGAAAGTGTCTAGAATTATTTCTAGACACTATCGCCAATGCAACATTCATGAACTTTCACAGCATTTGTCAGTGAACGCTTTTCTAGCCCTGTTAAGGCCACCCACTGCAACTGTTCTCAGAGAACCTGCCTTGACTTCTTCTTCTAACGTCGTATAACAATTAGTTCAAGCCGCGGCGATTACAATATCAACCATATAAAAATGAAATTTAAAAAAAATATGTAAACGCCCCGGCTGCACGTTAATGCCGTGCGACGTTGCAAAAAATTTAAGAGCCGAAGATAATGAGAGACAAGTACTTTTGGTAGCCGTTACGAGGACCGGAATTGCGTTCTACGGCAAATGCCGCGATAGTTTGTTTGTGTTGCAGTGTCTAGAAGTACACCTAGACACTTGAGGCCGGTTCTGGTTGATTGGCTTTTGGTTCTTCGTTGTGGCGTTGAAACCAGAAAAGTGAGTTGTTGTGTGAAGGCTCATAATTGTCTTGTTGAATATCTGCGGCAACAGCGTGATGGTTGATATAAGTAGAATTCCAATAAATAGATCATCGATGCGTATGACTGGTTGTGCAGCAACAATAAGATTGGCGTGACTGAAATCCAAGTGACTAGTTGACACAGCGTTACAGATGCCAGTCCAGAAGTCAGCGTATTTAAACAGTCAAAGATGCTGTAAGACAGCAAACACAAGTGTTGCGTTCATGATATTCTTAGTGTTCATCTTGCAACTGATGAAGTTGAAATATGCATTGAAAGTGGTCCGTACCATGATATGAATCCGATGACTATTTAATGTTGCTACACAAGGCGTTAGATATAAGTAGCTGGTCATACCAAAATAGACAGTGTGAGCTCAGCTGTGTGTCATAAGTTGCAACATTACAGTTTAAAAATATATATATGAAAATTAAAGTGTAATGACAAACTTGTACTCAAACATTACCCTAGAGATGGCAATATACCGAAGAACTCTACATAAATGCTGCACAATTGTTAGCTAAGAATAGCTAGTTAGACCACGTGAGACAATTGAGCGTGAGAAAAGTAAATGAATCATATGGATCCATAGAATTCAAGAGATAGGGCGCAAGTGGTGCGTATAAAGCCCAACATTTGTTACGTAGAATAACGAAGAATTAATGTTAAAATTTATCAGTTATGCGTTATGCAAAGCAATCCATTGTTAGGTTGAGATTGTAGGCAGATAGAGACTGAGACGCGTGTAGAAGGTTGTATGTTTCCAGGATCAGGCGGTTCGATAAACGGTTTCAACTTGTCCATACTTATCGATGCACCTTGCATGATAATAAAGTATTTCGGCTGTCTGAGCAAAATTGCGTAAGGATCGCGATACTTTGGTTGCAGTAGTGAAACAGCAGCGTTGTTACAAACGAGCACACTTTTGCAGCTGTAGAGCTGTGAGTGAACAAAGGCTAGACGACGAGTTTGTCTTGACTGCTGTTCAGGCATGTTACCAAAATGAAGTCGGAGGCGGGTAGCTTTGTCTTGTGAGTCATCCTTTGCGAGTAGTAGACGTGGGAGCTGACTAGACAGGCGTAGATCCAAGCCACCCAAGAGTTGTAACGCAGACGTTTTAATAGATTCTGGAGTATTGGCACGCATGTAGTGAATCAACCCAGTTACCATTAATGAACGAAGGTGCTAATGCAGCTGTGAAATTCCCATACATTCTTTCTAACATACCGTTAGATTGGGGATGGTAGGCAGTCATCCCATGAACCCCAAGGTTGATTTAAAACGATCCCATGGGAAGCAAGTGCCTCTATCAGTGGCGCCAAGAAGTAATGCCGCAGGCCATTGTGCAAATCTATCAATCATAGTTAAAAGGTAGCTGAAACCTTGAACATTTGTCAGATAAACTATGTCGATGTGGACGATGGCTAGGCGTGAAATATTTTGGAAATTGTGCAATTTAGAACGAGTGTGCCGTGTGATCTTGATTTACTGGCAAATGGCACACGTGGAGACCCATCGTTTAGCGTTCTGTTTGAGCCTGTGAACCCAAAAACGATCTGTGAAAAATCGGACAGTCGCTTGGCTTCCTGGGTGAGAAATTGAGTGAATTGAGTCGAAAACCCTTCTCTGAAGGTTGGTCGTTAGAATTGGCTTGTAGGGCTGTGTACCCGTGAAGTAAACAATTGGTAAGCTTTCCCAGAGATTACATATGTACTTGGTTTGATGACGGACTATTGATCTTTGAATGTGAATGTCACCGCGCGGTACCATTCGCAGGAGGGATGACGTTAATGCAGGTTCACTGAGTGTCACGGATTTGACAGTGAATGGTGATGGCGAAGGTGGTTGTAGCGAGACGGCTCGCCTGGAAAGGGCATCTGCAATGAAGTTTTGTTCGTCCTTGAAGTGAAAGATGTCAAATTGCCATTTGCTTAGACGTGAAAGCTGTCTTTCTACTCTGGCAGGTTACTTAGCGATAGGTAAAATTGCGTTTCGAAGTGCGCTAACTAATGGTGCATGATCTGTAAAAACAAAGAAATCTGCTGCTGCCAATGATGCTGACAAAATGACGCACTAAGTCGTGGATGGCGAGGAGTTCTCGACCAAAAGTGTCGTATTTTGTTTCTACTGGTTGGAGAGTACGCGAGTAGAACCTGATAAGCTTCCAAACTCCGTCGATCTCTTGTTCCAAAGTGGCTCCAATAGCGACTTCAGAAGCATCTTTCGTGAGTAGAAATGGTCGTTGAAAATCTGGATGCGTTAGCATTGTGGCATTTGCTAACGAGTTGATGGCGTATCGAAGTAATTCTTCGTCTTCGGAAGACCAAGGAAAGATGGAATTCTTGCTAATCCTTTTCGGTTCCGCAAGTGCCTGCACAAAGGATAAAGTTGTCTTGAAAGGCCTACAAGGAACTTGCAATAGTAGTTAAGTACTCCCAGAATTTTTTGCAACTCGCTAACATTCTTCAGTGACTTGATATTCCTGATTGATTTCGCCTTTGACGGCAAAGGTTGAATACCTTGTGGCGTGATACAATGCAATAAGTATTCCACAGATATAGTTGCAATCTGCGTCTTGTCACAGTTGATCTTAAGTCCGTGGTTGGACAAGCGTGAGAAGACACTTCGTAGATTCTTAGCATGAGATTCTAAGTCTGGACTGAATACCATTATGTCATCAAGATATGACATACAATAAGCGGCGTCGTCGCGAAGTATGTTGTCCATGAATCTGTGAAATGTCTGTGTAGCACACTAAAGTCCAAAAGGCATGTAAAGATATTCGAAAAAGCCAAATGGACTGATGAATGCAGTCTTTTCAATATCCTCTGGTGCTACCGGGATGTGATGGTAGGCTTGTCTGAGGTCAGTCACTGAGAAGAAATTGCTGCCGTTGAGTTTTTCAAGTAAAGTGTTAATATTTGGAATAGGATATGCATTAGATTTTGTCACTGAATTTAGCTTACGGTAGACTCCGCAGGCTCTGTACGATCCGTTTGATTTGGAGACTAAGTGCAGTGGTGACGCCCATGAACTTTTCGAATGTCTGATGACTCCCTCTTCCAAAAGCCTTGAGAATTCTTCTTGGGCAGCTTTCAGCTTAGCAGGGGCCAGTGGTTGCTTCTTGAGTGTAATAGGTTGTCCTTCTGTGACGATATGGTGCATCGTGTTGGAGACTCGTAGCTCTGACTTGTTAAGATCGAAAGCCGACTTGTATTGTTGAAGAGCTTCTGATAAATCTGCTGAATGATGCACAGGGGTTGGCTGAATGACCTGTAACACCAAGCGCTCGGAGGCAAGTTGTCCAAAAACTTAGCTGAAGTCCGGTGGAGGGGTCGATGAACTTTTGATTGATAAGATCAACAATGAGCCAAAATTTCAAAAGGAAATCAAGGCATATTGTGTTGTGTGAGACCTTGGCGACGATTAGGTTGTGAATACTTTCACGCAGTAAACATGAGTTGAGTGTGTGATATCAGCAGCCATTAGTAGGATTGAGCTCCTCTGTAGCTGGAGGTGTTTGATAATTTGTAAGTGAAGAAAGGAAACTGTGGCGTTGTTGATTGTGGTCCTCTGAGGAAGGAAACTGGCATCCGTATGGTAAGTTACCAAAACCATACAGGCAGTTTCACTATTATAGAAGTACTTTTGGTGATTATAATAGCGGTTTTTTGAGAATATCGATTGAATGGTCGAGGTGGCCTTGATTGTCGTTTATACTGATTTAGACTGTGTTGATCAGCGGTTTAATTATAATTTGTCGTCTCTATGACGTTTCATTCAAGGATTTTAAACAAAAATGAAATAGATCTCTCAAAAGATGATAGCCTAACGTCATCAAATGTGAGGCCGGCGGATGAACATTGAGTTAAATTATAATTCAGGTTATTCATGCTTGAAAGTAACTTACAGGAAATGAAAATGCATAAAGAGTCTTAAACATATATAGAAAAAAATGTTAAACTTACCTGTCCTGCAAATATTAAAAACTAATAGCTACCGGAAACTGCCTCCATTGTTTGAATACAATTTGAACACAGAATGTGGTACAAAAGACGTAGGCAAAGAATTCAATGACCGATTAAAATCCAGGATGATACGGTGACCAAAAACTTGGTATAAGATGTGCTACCGTCTATTTTTAATGTACACCCAAGTTTCTAGTTCTAAACACTGTATTCAGGTTAAATTTTTGTTCAAAGATTTGTATTATCAAAGCAGATTTTAACAATATTACTGTTCTCCGATCCTGGTGCGACTAGAAGAAAGTGCCGTGCAAAGTTACTAAGAAGAGAAAGAAAAAATCGGAATGCATAACTGTTGGTGGCCCTTATCAAGGCCAGAAAATGCGTTCTCCGTTAAATAGCGTGAAGTTTTTTTTAATTTTTTAGTTTGATGGAGTCTATAAGACTTTCTAGGCACTTACTCCGTGTTCTTGCTCGTTGGCTGGTGATCCTTTGAATAGATGAACCTGAATAAGGAGAATTGTCGGAGCAGGATTTGTTGTCTAAATGAAGATATGCCGCAGCACCAAGATGGACGGCATACGTAGAAATCTGGTTAATAGATGTTCGATTACGTTTGACTGGTTGTGCAGAAACCAGAATATTGGCGTGAATGAAGACTATGCGACAGTATGGAACAGCGTGATAAATGCAACTGCAGAAGTCAGCGTCGGTAGACAGCCAAGACGAGAAGACGAGGGCAGTCACACGTAGCGAGCTAAGCAGAAAGTGTGGTGCTTGGTAATGGCATCTTGCTTATACAGATGCGCAGTCGCAAGCAATTAGTCAACTAAAATTTCGCGCATTTTAATTAGTTCGGCGTTTTAAAATTTGAATCTGATTTTGACAATATGTCGACGAATTAATCTGAGCCGTTACAGTGGTGAGAAATGTAACGGCTCGAATTAATTCGCCGAAATATGGTCAAAATTAAATTCAAAATTGAATGCGCTGTACCAATATAAATGCGTTAAACTACCGAGGCCAAATGCATACGATTCCACCTCTACATGAGCACGATGTAATTACCACGCAACACACTTCCTCGTCTGCTCGCTAAGTGTGATTTCTACCAGTTTCTTTGTGTGCAGATTATCTACGCTGAATGTTTTGTTTGGGTTTACCACGCTGCGTCAATAATCCGGCTAGTGTTCAGTCACGCCAATTTTCTTGTTGCTGCGCATCCAGTTATACCTAATTGATCTTCAACAATACTAGTCCAGGCCTTCGAGTAGCAACCAGCACAGCCTGCTTCGCCGATTGTACTTTTTCAAGTGCATCTATTTAGAGGATCGCCAACCAACGCACAAGACAGACAAAGCTAGTAACTAGACGGACTTCTGTAAATCCACATGCCGCAAACACTCATAAAATCTCACAGCATTATCCGGTGAATGTTTTACTGCCCCTGCTAAAGGCCACCAAATGTAACTGCTTATTTCGTTTCCATATTTGTCTTCTTATTAACGTCACATGGAATTTCTTTCTAGCCGGAGCGCTGCAGACGGACCAACTATTATAAAAAGTTACGTTAGTACTGCAGATTTTTGCGAAATTGCTGTACACTATTACGTAAAGCATATATGAAATTAGCTACTGTTAGTTGTCCTAAAGAGCGGCGTTATAAACCATAAAAAGACTATTCCTCTGAAATGACTCTTTGGATTTAATGCTCTATAGTTTAATTTTGATTGTCCTAACTCACAATCTCCGGAAAACTATTTAAGCCCCCATTAGAAGTAGCCGTAGTAGTGGTTGTGCATGAAAGGACCCAAGGTCTGTCTATCCGAAGTATCCTGAGATCATTTAAGTCAAGTTTGAGAGCTTTGATGAAATATATGCGCACTGATTCAGTTGAGATCTCGAGTATGTTGCTGGCTATAACCGCAGCAATTTAGTCATAACGTATGAAATAAGTGGTTTATAATTCTTAATAGTAACGTGTACCGTGGTGAGTATAGTTCGATTCATTTAGATGGAAACAGATTGCCACACATTCGAATATCAACTATGGATCGCTAACAGAAGTCTAATAATTATTAAGAGCATCAAAGAATGGGCCGAGACTTATGGGCAGAAATAGTCGTTTAAGTGGAATATTTTGGTCGCTGATATAAAAGATGTCATAATTGGTTTTTCTGATTCATTTTAAACTGGCGTTAAATCCAAAGACCCGGACTATTGAATAAGGCACGAGGGTAGTGACATATACTGAGGCTCAGACCACATTGGTTAGGTCAGTTCGCCTACCCAGATCCATCGTCGCCAATGACTTGGTAGATGTTATTGAGAAACACCTGGCAGTGTTCCTCCCGTACAATGCTAAGTTTGTGGCACCATTACCCTGTTTGCCTAAGGCTCAATCGTTAGCGCAGCATAAGCAACGTAGTGCTATTGAATACTTTTATCGTTTAAAGAAGGTAGGGATTTGTAGGCGCTCATGTCCAAACTTTGTATCCCCAAAAGTGATAGTTCCCAAAGCTAACTGAAGCACCTGAATATTTGTGGTTATTACCGTAAATTGAATTCGGAAACGAAAAATGATTCTTATCCTATACGGCACCAGATTATTTTACTCAGGGATATAATGGGGTATGAGGTTTACACTACGCTAGGTCTATCACATATTTATGGTAGCAGAGTCTACACCACTCACCGCAGTGCGATTTCCTGGAGGTGGAACATATGAAATTTTCATTAAAGAACTCAAGTCGGATATTTTAGCATCTGGCGGAGGGTGTTCTTTAGGACTGAATATTTGCTCGAGTGTGCACAGGTGACATCATCATAGTTAGTCAATCTCTGTGGACTGGTTGTTAAACCAGAGAGAGCACGGTTGGTTAATCAATTGTAAAATTTATTGAAAATTCAATTTCAATGGAATGAATTAAACTTTGGATGATAATATCCAACTAAACAAAGATTGCCGAAACCCCAAAATGTACAAAAACAGTGTCGATTTTTGGGGATGACAAGCAATCACTTACGTTTTATAACAGGTTTAGTTGGAATTTTGGAATCGTTAACTTGACATTTTGTGCGTGAAATGATTATAGTCAAGAATTTCTTGCTTTTCAATTTAGCCAAGATGATAAGTAGAAATTCCGAAGGGGAAAATATTTTTTGAACAAAATAACGACATTTGAACATTTTGATTCGACTAAGCCGTTTGAACTAATCAAATATGATTCCGATGTAGCCATAGGGGTAATGCTACATTTGTGATAAAGTGGTATCGTCAGGCTGATTGGATGTTATAGTGGAAAATTCCAGGATTGTGAAATGAGATATAATAGGCCTGGGAAAGATTTACTTGTGGTTCATGCACTACTTGGACGGATATCAGCTCATGGTATTGACCGATGCTAAGCCGTTGGTAAGTATCTTTGGTAAGAACAAGCATAATTGGACTTTACCTCCCCCCGTTCTTCTGGAAAAGAGAATTAAATGGCAGACACTCTCAGCAGACCAAAAGTAGTAGACATATATCTGATCCGGTCGAAACCGCTGGTGGCCTCCATTTCTTTTTAGACCAATTTTAGCCAAAAATTGGTGGAAGCGCACATTGTTGATCCTTTAGGAGTTGTATCGGTTAAGAAATCAGCGTACACAAGCATGAAGATTTGAGATAATTGGTGTCCGTGCTAAGTCTCCAGAGGACAAATGTGACTGTATTTACCGCTGTAATTATGATATCAAGTAATGCAATAGCAGCATGAATTTGGTCATCTTTTCATTAATGCAACTATCAGGTTAGTGACTTATAGATATATATGGCCAATGATGTCGAAGGACATAAGAGTAAGAAAATTTACCCACTGTCAAACTTTTGATGATTGGCGACATACTAAGATCGAAGTGAAAATAATTGTCCTACCAGCTGGTCGCTTCAGGTATGTACACATTTATATTGTAGAAATGACCAAAATCTCTGGTCAGAGGTATATTCTCACAATGTATGATCGCTTCAGTCGTCAGTTTGAAGCTGCAATTCTAAAGGATATGAAAACTCAAGAGATTTTACCTATGTTATTGCATAATTATGTGCCACAATTTGATGTACCGTTAAGTGTAACTAATGATAGTTTTGTCAGTTTAGGTTTGAACTCTTTCTCATGCCATTGAATGCTATTGAGATTGAATTGAGACACAAATTTGCATTCAATCTTGCAGATAATTGTATGGTTGAGATGTTATACATAATATTAAAAACTGCATCACAATGGCTTGGAGGATCCAGTTGGATAAATGATTTGCTTATAGTTTTGCTTGAAATACAAAACTGGTACAGAGTACAGTTATAAACATGCATAGCCGAGCTTTTCTATGGAAATCAATTAAGGTGACCTGAAGATCTTCTAATAGACTCTCCAAGTTGTCTCGATTGGTCCTATACTTCAGTAGCTTGATATGCAAAAGCACTGAGAGACAAAATTAGTTGCTTTACTTCAACTAAGACTAGAATATCAATGTAAAATATCCTGTATTTTTAGATTTAAAATTGACATTACATGTATGCATAACCAACAAGAATAGACTATATTGTACGATTCCGTTTTATTAGGGACGCTACAAAGTCAATAGTATGACTGATAATAATACATTCATAAAAATGAATGGCACAGAAAAGTGTTTACCTCTGGATCGCTGCGTTCCACAATTTATCTGAAAAGCGAATGTGACTGATGAATAATACCCATCAAAATACTATAAGTCTGACGCGAGATCCGACTTGAAAATGTGGGAAATTTAGGAAAGACCAGAAAACGTGAAAAAGAAGTAAAGTGAAAATCAAAGAGAATGGAATAACAAGATCAGCAGTGCATAAAAATGGTACATAGGGAAGTTCCAGCACGACATGTAGAAACTCGTTCTGGAAGAATCGTCGAGAATCCGTAATATGAAGACCACGTTTATGTTCGAACGTACATTTTAAACATGAGGCTGTATGCGGAAGTCGATAAACTTTCCATATACATATTAATCAATTTTTATTTTTAGACATTTGAAGCAACCGCTGTTGTCCTAAACAATGTTTTTTTTAAATATAAGTATTGGAATTTATTTTGGAATTTAATTTGTTTAAAATATCTAAAATTATGGCACGAATATGTAAATTTGCAAATGACATAAATTTCACTTTCCCAATTAATAAAATATACGAATTACTCTAAGAATCAAATTGTTCTAAATATATATTATCTGAGTATGTATTTCATTACACTAACACGAGTGTTAAAATTCGGCCATAGAAAGGAGTTTAACTAAACTTACTTTAATAATACATTTATTAATTTAGTATTTTAGATTAAACTTAAATATTAAATCAATGACCTAGGAACAATTATTCAGTTTACAGATTTTGCCTAGTGACATACTGAAGGAATAATTGGCATTTTTAATAGAAGATGGTCTCTTGTAGGTGGATTTTGCGGGGTAGCTATCCAGTTCGTAATGCGGTACCCTTCCTACATGGACCTGGTAGCTGCTGTTGAGATCCGTGCTTATGATTAGTCCCCGACTTTTTTCCGATGGGTGATGTGAAAAAGCTAAGTCGAGTAATCATATATATATTTTACATAATTTTGCAAAGAAAAAATTCACAGTTAGTCCAAATCGACGTGCTCTAGACGGGAACAAAACGATATATTTTCAACATAAGTAATGATCAATTCACAAACAACTGAATCGTGATGAATACATGTAAATGATTAAAAATATGTGATGATATAAATAAAGTCACTGGTAAATATTGTCGCTAATAAAGACAGTCTTGAAAAAAACTTCACAAATAATTAATACAATCTTTGCTATGGTTTTAACTTATTTAATTATAATAATCCATTGAACTAAAGAATTTGTGAATGTGATTGAGGATCATCTGATGTCCTGATGCGTGAAATCATATCTGAATGCAAAGAAAAACTATCGAACCACATATGCACTATAATCCATCGCATGTTCCCTGCGTATTGCACACGGGTGTCTATATTTATTAAACAAAACCATATTAATTAAAATTAAAAATGCAGTCCAAGAAATCTGAATTAAAACTGCTTGAAACTAACAAAGATTGTTTCTAAAATCACAGTTAAGAGATATATTGTGTAAGAACAGAGTGAGATTATTTCACCTTTTGTCAAAATTGAACATCGTTGGATTGTAACGCGGAGCCGCGTGTTACACTCTAATAACGATACACATTTTGACGAATGATATAAATAAAAAATGTATTTAACTTGTATTAAGTCGACCCTAAAATATTCTATCACTTTTTCGAATCGAATCAAACCACTCTCTCGAGATCATAATTCTCAAAGACAGCGACACGATGACGGGTAAGAACGATGTAACACTGCCATCTATACTAGACAGCATACGCACACACACATTAGATGACGGCCAGCTCAGGAAATGCAGGAAGCCTGATGGCGAGCCCAACAACAGACCGCGCCACCACATGGACCCTGTACAAAATATGCCAATTCGATCCAAACTACTTTGACAAGTGGGTCGACAATGTTATTCAATTGGCCAAAGTGTCCAAAATAACAGACGAAAGCTCAATTTTTTGAGGGCTTGGGAGACAATTCAAATGCCTTTCAGACGCGGACTCAAAGATATCCTGCATCAATACACTAAGGGATCATGTTCGCAGCCATGGCAGAACCTGCAACGCGCCGTCAAGCAGCGCCTGACACCAGATCTGGAAAACAGGCTTACAGAATGAATGAGCCATATGTCCCTAGGTTGCCGCCCGCCTTCCGAGCTATTCAGGGAGAGGAAGCAGAAAGCCTTTGAATTCAACCTGCCCAAGGAAATCTTTATGCGACTATTCATTCAGAAGCTTCCTCTGGCACTACAAGATATGGCCACGTTCTTGCGCAAATCCGTTGAAGTGCAAGACGACGTACTGCCGGCACGTCTAGACAAGGGGTAGAAGAAACACCACTGCATCTCACCTCTCTCAGCGCAAGGTTACATAACCTTACGACTGTCCAAGTCTCAATCCACATCGTCATCTTCCCGAACTAATGTCACCAATGAGCGCCTCATCAGCCTGCTCGAGAGCCTCACCGACAGGCCAAATTTGGCCTCGGTCGATGCCGTCCACTATAGACGCGACCAGAGCAGTCGTGACCAGCGTCAACCACCGTCCCGAAACAACACCAGGAGGTCGAAGTCCAGAGGCCGGGCCACAGTTTCACAGCTACCGGCGGAGTGGTGTCCGAATCACCGCAGCTATGGCCACTCCACGCGCTATTGCCTCAGAAATGGCTGCAATTCATGAGTACTTATAGACGAAAGACACAGGATAGAAGCACAGAATTCTGCAGGACGGCCAGGGTGTCTGCAACTAAGTTTTCTGATCCTTTGACATGAGTGACTTCATATTCATATTCGTGTATTCGTGTAAGTTGTAAGTTGACACGTCGTGAATATAAATACTCTTTCTTTCCTCTCAGCATCGGAAGTACAGGAAAATGGTCTGCGTAGACCTTGAACTTTCGGACATCCAGATAGGTGTGGAAGTGTAGGATCGACCGGTAGATTGCGAGTAACACTTTTCCTAATGTATCATATCGCGTCTCGCGAGGTTGTAGTTTCTGCGAATAGAAAGCGATAGTTTGGTGTATGCCATTGATGGACTGTTGAAGTACTGCGCCTATGACAACGTCGGATGCGTCAGTGATCAATTCAAAAGGTTGTGACCAATCAGGAGAATGTAGCATGGTCCCTTTGCATAAGGCCATTTTGGCATCCTCGTAAGCCTGCATGTCGTCGACGTTGAGCTGAATCTGCTGTTATTTCTTGACAAAACGGCTTTCTGGCACGAGATATATGTGAAGAGGTGCCTGAATCTTCGCAAGACAATTTGCGAATCGAAACTAGTAGTTCATCTTGCCGAAGAATCGTCGTAACGCTCAAACGGTGGTTGAAGGCTGTAGATCTTGAATGTCACGAACCTTAGCAGTTAGAGATATCATGCCTTTCTTGGAAATTTCAAGACCGAGGAATTCAATTGACGTTTGTGCAAAGACACATTTGTTGCCATGAAGCCGGAGGCTATAGTCTGCTAGACGTGTGAGTAGAATATCAATATGCGTTCTTAAGACTGAACGGCATATAACGATATTCGTGTGTGCCACCTCCGGTGAATCTGAGTGCAGTATAGGATAGGGAGTCTTTGTCCATCGGTTCTTGATAGTAGGCTTTTACTAGATCGAGTTTTGAGTACACAGAGTTACCAATAACAGATCTGAGTTGGTCAGCTGGATTTGGCAGGATGTACGAATCAGACTGTGTGCAAGAATTGAGAATACGATAACCCCCACACACTCTGAATGTTCCGGGTTCACTCTTTGGTACTACTACCACAGGCGACGCAAATGGTGAGCTGGATCGTGTACAGATGCCTTGTTGACGTAGCATGGCGAATTCTTTCTCGGCGGCCTTATGTTTGTGTGGTGCCAATGGACGTGCTATGGTGACGTGCTGCGGTGATTCTGTCACCACTCCGCCGGTAGCTGTGGAAGTGTGGCCCTGCCTCTGGACGTCGACCTCCTGATACCTTTTTCGGGACGATGGTCGACGCCGGTCACGTCTGCTCTGGTCGCGTTTATAGTGGATGGCATCGACCGAGGCCGAATTGGGCCTGAAGGTGAGGCTCTCAAGCAGGCAGATGAAGCGCTCATTAGTGACGTTAGTTTGGGCTGATGATGATGTGGATTGAGGCTCGGACAGTCGTGAAGTGATGCAACGTGGCTCTGAAGCAAGTGAGTTTCAGTGGTGTTTCTTCCATCACGTGCCGGCTGTACGTCGTCTTGCATTTCAACGGGTTCCCACAATAACGTGGCTATCTCTTGCAGTGCCGGAGGAAGCTTCTGAATGAATAGTCGCATTAAGATTTTCTTGGGTATAATAAATTCATAGGCTTTCTGCTCCATCTCCCACCACCTAGGGACATATGGCTCATCAATTCTGTAAGCCTGTCTTTCCGATCTGGTGTCAGGCGCTGCTTGACGGCGCGTTGCAGGGTCTGCCATGGCTGCGAACATGTTCCCTCAGTATATTGAGGCAGGATATCTTTTAGTCCGCGTCTGAAAGACATTGGGATTTTCTCCCAAGCCCTCAAAAATATTGAGCCCTCGTCTGTTATATTGGACACCTAGGCCAATAAAGTATCATTGTCGATACACTCGTCAAGGTAGTCTGGATCAAATTGGCATATTTGTACAGGGTCCATGTGGTGGTGCGGCTTGTTGCTGGGCTCGCCACCGGGCTTTCTGCATTTCCTGAGCTGCACGTCATCTTGTGAGTGTGTGCTGTCGAGTATAGATGACAGTGTTGCATCGTTCTTACCCGTCATCTTGTGGCTGTCTTCGAGAATTGTGATCTCAAGGGGGTGGTTCGCTGTAATTTGAGTCTCAGAATTTGTTTTCTTGTGTGTTTTCCCTGCTTTACCGGATTCACTCTTCCGTGGCATTCATCCGATGTGCTTGGGTTAGTGGAAGGATTGGCGCCTGATTGGTATTCTCATAGTCTAGGTGCTGATTAACTCTATATTGGCCGTGAGTTCGACGAAACGGGGCACCATTTATGTAGGAGGTTTTGTTGTTGTTGTTGAAAGAGGTTTTGCGGGGTAGCTGTATATTTGGTGATGCTTTACCATTCCTACATAGGCCTGGTAGCTGTTATCGAGATCTGTGTTTATGATTAGTCCCTGACCTTTTTCCGAAGGGTGATGTGAGAAGGCGAATTCGAAGCATCATTCTTTTATTGAACACAATGTTGAAAAGTAAAAATCTAAATCGTATAAATGTAGTCATCATAAACACAAAATATAAATCCAGAATATCTCGACAGAATTGGCATTTTTGTGTAAACGAGAATTTATTCAAGATATAGAAATCCAGAATGTTTTGACTGAATTGTTATGTTAATGAATGAAGGTAAAAGAAGGTATAAATCCAGAAGTACTTAGCAGTATAGTTTAGAGTCACTGATAGTGGATAAAGAACACAAATAATATAAATCCAGGATTTGACAGCTCCAATATAGTAATCCACTGCATGTTACCCGCGTTTTGCGCGCGGGTGTCTTATTATTAAACAAATCCTTATTAATAACTGTGGAGGAAGATATTTTCTCCGACAAAATTAAAGTGACATTTATTGAAAAATTTAAACCGCCTTCGCTAATTGAAACGAATTTTATTTAAACAGAAATTATTTGTTTATTTTCTAGAACATTCTTTGTTTAAATACTTGACAGTATATATACTTTTGAATTGTACGTAGTTTCAGGTTTTGTTATCTGTACGTGACTGGCCTGACTTTCTTCAACAAGCTGCATTTATTCCTTTTCTCCATTTTACGTTTATAATTACTGGATATTCGCAATATATTCCTGTTACGATTTTGTATTTTGAATCGTACTGTTTGGGGACGTTCTGGAACAGGTAATTTAATAATTCTGTTTTTCACGTCTTACTTTTTTCCAGGTTATTTGATCGGGTGTTTTGCCACGTAAGAAGTTTCATATTCTGTTTTCCTAACACTAAGTATCAAATTAAAAATTAAGTACGATCAGCATGGAAGCTAATCTCAAGTTTGAGAACACAAGCAAATTAGCTCAAGATATGGCAGGCATGAATTTAATAGATATGAACAAGAGTACTAGCTTATCAGATACAATTGTACAATTAAGGACTGAACACAAATTGGCATCTATGGGTTTTTCGGACAATAATAGGTTAGGAGCCTCTACAAAATATAGCGACCGCGCCAGTCCAAAAATATTTAGACTACCACCATATAAATCCGAAAAACACTCAAGTTGGGTCGGGGATGCCCAAATGATATTCACAGCTTATCAAATCGTAAACCCAATGGAGAAATTTGTTGCAGCATGTATGGCATTGCCTGAGAATTTCACAAGCGACTTGGAACACTTTAGAGACAGAACTGTGGAAGAAAATCCGTTTAATGCATTTGAGTTATTAATGGCCGAAATTCAACATAGATATCAGCCTGGAAGATCGGCACAAATGTGCGAATTATTACGCCTAGAGAAGATGGGGTGTCAACTACCATCAGAGTTTTATGAACGCTTTTGTACTAAAGCTTCCAGGTTGAATAAATCTAGAGATGTGGTGAATTCTATTTTTACAGCTGAGCTACCATCCAGGCTTAGAACCACATTAGAGGTATTTGACACAATGAATATTGATTGGCCAGCTAAACTCAGAGGGCTAGATGGAGTGTATAAACAGCAGGAACCACAGGTACATGCTGTAACGGCAGATTCTCTCATGGTGCAGCTAGTTAGGGCAGATACCGAAACCACCCTGATGCTACAAGATACTTTGCGTCACTTATGTAGAGAAGTTGCTGGTATATATCGAGCCATTTCGCAACTTCAGAGTCAGGATAGAAATACATAACGTCGAGGGAGTCACTTTCGTCTACGCCTCGATGGGCCGTGCGGATGGAGTAAGACACATTGCGAATACGGACGAAGTGCAAAGTGCCCAGGTGAGAATTGCATATACCCGCGTTTAGGTGAATCCAAATGGAAAGGAAACGATAAACCGGTAGAGAGGAATCCATCCTCGGGAAAAGGATAAACCCTCGCTAGTAGGAGCCGTATGGGGGTTCCATTGCAAAGGCGCACAGAGATGCCTTTAAAAGGCATACTTAAGGCAAAAGCACAAGATGTGCCAAGATCAAACAGCACCGATACAGAAGGCAAGAGCGTCAGATTTTCCTAAGCAGAGATCTGGAAAACATTGCCGGATTATCCAGCAACAAATTCATTATTAAAGATGAATTAACTGGACTGAAGCTTCTTATCGATACGGGTGCTGAAGTAAGCATAGTTAGGTCAGACGTGGTGGAAGCAGATTGCCCCACATTTGATTATCAACTATGGGCCGCAAATGGTAGTCCGATAGGAGTTAAGGGGATGAAAGAAATGTCGGTGACCTTAGGCCAGAACTCTTCTTTTATATGGAACTTTCTCGTAGCCGATGTCAAGGAATATATCATTGGGATGGATTTCTTGACACACTTCAAATTGACTTTAGATACCAAAAAAGGACTATCGCAGAAGGCATAGGGGTGTTAGTACACACTGAGTCTAACACTTCGGCAGTTAGAACAGTTCTTTTACCCCGTCCCACGGTCGCACATCACTTTGCCGACATCATCGAGAAACACCTTGCAGTGTTTCAACCTTTCAGTGCCAAAAGAACAGGATTGAAGACAAGAGTAGAACACCAAATAGAACTAGTGGCTCCGTTGCCTTGTTCACCAAAGGCTCAACCATTGGCACAACACAAGCAACTAATTGCTTTGTCTGAATTTCACCAATTGCACAAAGAGGGGATTTGTAGTAGGTAAAATGCCAAATTTTCTTCCCCATTACTGGTAGTTCCCAAACCTGAACCGGGCCAATAGAGAGTTTGTGGAAATTATCGTCAATTAAACTCAGTGACGAAGGGTGATTCTTATCCTCTCCCTAACCAGAGTACTCTACTCCGAGACATAATGAGATATGAGGTTTATTCAAATTTAGATCTCCAGAAAGCGTACTATCAGATACCGATAGAGAAATGTTCTATACCACTCACCGCAGTCAGATTTCTAGGAGGGGTTCGCATGAATTTCTTCGAACGCCTTTTGGTTTAAAAAATGCCAGTCAGACTTTTCAGCGTTTGCCTGAAGAAATCCTTCAGAATTATCCATTTAAAAGGGTGTACATAGACGATATAATAATTTTTAGTTGCTCACGTGATAAAGATCGTAAGCACTTGGAAACGGTTTTGACCAGGCTGGGACAATATGGATTAGTGGTCAAACCCAATAAGAGTAACACTGGATGCTCTTCAGTTAAGTATCTTGGACATGTACTTTCCAAAGACGGAATTAAAAATTTGAAAGGTAACATCCAAGCTATAAAGGACATAACGGAGCCCCGGACCGTGCGTCAGTTGCGAAGGTTCTTCGGCATGATCAGCTATTATCGTCGATTCATTCCAGGTCTAGCCGGAATTCTAGGATCGTTAACACGCCATCTCACACGTGAAAAGAGCACGATCAAGAAGTCTTGGCCTATAAACTTGAGTCAGAAAGACCGAGAAAAATTCCAGAGGGTCAAGGAAATGCTAAGTTACATAACCACTCTAGCACCTGTAGATTGGGAAAAGCCATTCGATCTAATCACAAATACCTCAGATGTTGCAATAGTGGCAGTGATTCAGCAAAGGGAGTAGGATATAGTGAGACCGATTGGGTTTTATAGCCGCAAGCTTAATGATCGAGAAAAACGGTATGATACGTTTGGTAAAGAGCTTCTAGCTGTGTATGCCGCAGTGCTACATTTTGAGCATTATTTAGACGGTCATCAGTTCAAGTTATTGACAGATCATAAGCCGTTAATTAGCATACTTGGTAAAACAACGGGCTTAATTACTCTCGCAGAGTAAATTCCCAAATAACCGGGTTAGCAGAGTTTGATTTCACTGTGTCTGATATTGCTGGAAAAAGAAAATGTGGTAGCCGGTGCACTTAGCAGACCGAACGAAGCCGATGTCGTGCTGATATATCAAGGTCCATTGAAAAATCTAGATGATTCTACAAATAATTTAGTAAGTCAAATCGAGGAAGCGCAAGGTTTGGATCCCTTTATGTTAGTTTTGTCCAAGAGACAAGGATATGCTCGAAAGCTCCTGAGTGTCAAGTGGTTGTTATACGAAACGTCCAGAAATCAACCACGACCATATGTGCCGTTGGATTTACGTGCCAAAATTATCCAACAATTACACGATATGGGACATTCATCCATAAAAGCCACAATTCGATTAGTTAACGACAGATACGTATGGCCGCACATGTCTAAAGACATACGGGTATGGGTAAGAGCCTGTGCCAAGTGTCAAACGTGTTAGGTGTGGAGACATACCAGAAACGAGATACAGAATATTGGGATACCAATTTGACGGTTCAGACACGTACACATAGACATTGTAGAAAGGCCTGAAGTCAATAGCCAAAAATATTTGCTAACACTGGTAGATCGTTTTAGTCGCCAATTTGAATTAGCTATTTTAAAAGATATGACAACGCAAGAAGTCTTGTTCGCGTTCCTACATAATTGGATATCGCGTTATGGTGTTCCAGAAAGAGTCACTTGTGATCGCGGAAGTCAGTTCATATCAGAGCTTTTCGTAAGATCTCTCAATATCATGGGAACAACTGTATTGCATACTAGCGCATGCAATCCACAAGTGAATGGGATGGTAGAAAGGCTGTATCGTGAACTGAAATCTGCGTTATGGTGTACTAGTGGAACAAGCTGGATACACGATCTTCCTATAGTATTACTTGCCGTGCGCAACAGATATAGGGCACAGTTAGTAAATTCAATAGCAGAATTGGTTTACGGAGAACCATTAAGGTTGCCTGGAGATCTTCTAATAGAAACTCCAAGTAGTCTTGGTTGGGATTCTAGTTATGTAGATTGGTTTTTAGGAGCACTTAGAGATAAGCTGTGTCGTTTGGCTCCGACCAAGACTAGAAAAGTAAAAACCAAGTGCTATGTGTCCTCTGATCTAAGATCGGCTTCGCATGTTTATGTAACTAATGAAAATAGGAAGAATTGCCTGACACCATTTTACAAAGGACCATATAAGGTCAAGAGGATGACTGACAAAAATGTCATCATAGAGGTAAATTGCATTGAGGATTGTGTTACTTTGGATCGTTGCATTCCCCAGTTTATCTGAAATAACGATAGACAGAATTACCAGATGAGTTGAATGACCATCGTTCCATGGACGAATCTGATGTGTGCAATCTAATCATGCAGGCACATAATAAAAAGCAGCAACTTTCACAAGACGTATTGTCGAACACATCAACGCCATATTCTACAGAATTACCAGATCAAAACGTCCTGTCAACGTCAGGCGAATTAGCAGTGCCATTGACAACTGTACAGGGCGTGATGTCGACGTCAAGAGCGCCATTATGCACAACTCGTTCAGGAAGAGTACAATGTCAGCCGAAGAACTATGATTACGTGTATTATTAGCCGTCTTTTTTGAGAAGGTGGTGTATGTGAAGGAAGATATTTTGTCCGACAAAATTAAAGTGACATTTATTGATAAATTTAAACCATCTTGGCTGATTGAAACGAATTTTATTTAAACAGAAATTATTTGTTTATTTTCTAAAGCATTCTTTGTTTAAATACTTGACGGTATATATACTTTTGAATTGTGCGTAATTTCAGTTTTGGTTATCTGTACGTGATTGGCCTGACTTTCCTCAGCAAGCTGCATTTATTCCTTTTCTCCATTTTACGTTTATAATTACTCGATTTTCACAATATATTCCTGCTACCATTTTGGATTTTGAATCGTACTGTTTGGGGACATTCTGGAACAGGTAATTTAATAATTCTGTTTTTCACTTCCTATTTCTTTCCAGGTTATTTGATCGGGTGTTTTGCCACGTAAGAAGTTTCACATTCCGTTTGCCTAACACTATGTATCAAATTAATAATTAAGTACGATCAGCATGGAAGCTAATCTTAAGTTTGAGGACACAAGTAAATTAGCTCAATATATGGCAGGCATGAATTTAATAGATATGAACGAGAATACTTGTTTATCAGACTCAATTGTACAATTAAGGACTGAACACGACTTGGTATCTATGGGGTTGTAAACGCCTCGGCTTCAAGTAAATGCCGTACGACGTTACAAACTCGGTTAAGGTGCTCTGAATAGAGATTAGTTACTGATATGGGGGCCCTTAAGAGGGCCGGGTAATGCGTTCTCTTGTAGTCTTCAGCGTTGAAGATGTCCTAGAGCCTTGGGTGGACTCTGGTTGATTTGTTGCTCCCGTGGTTGAGCTGTGATCGTGTTGTGGATGGTGTCCTGCAGGTCCTGCACTCAATTGGCTCGTCTCTCCGGTATCCCGCAACAAGATGAGTAGATACTGACAGCCGACAGAGCGCACACGCGTGAAGCAGGTAGAAGGCAAATGCCACAACTGACTTGCATGGTAAATTACCGTGCTTAAATAGCATGCAATATGTGTACTTGCATACTATTGGTTAAACGTGGTTAGACGTGGTTAAACGGCAATTTGCTTTTTTCTCATTGGTGCAACGTAAATAAATTTGAATTTAATTTACGCAATATGTCGGCGATTGATTTGTGTCGTTACAACACTTTCCTCTCTGAAAAAAAAGAAAAAAAATATTCCTCTCTGCGAGGCTAGATAAGAAATGCATGACAGAGTTCGAACCAAGTTAAGCAAAAATATGATGAACCATAAGTGCTGGGCTTAAATATGCTTGTTGGTTGCTTCAACAATTATATGATGCCAGGTAACCACTAGGAATTGCTACACAAATTGTTAGCTCTAGTGGACGGTCATAGCACGTGAGGCAAAATAGAGCAGTGTAAGTTTTTGGAGCCGCAGCGTGAAGATTTCGAGGTAAATCGCCTCTGAATTTGCCAGGTTTAAGTTAAAACCTAAGCAGGTTGGATCGTTGTCAATGTGTTTGTATACGACCAAAGGAGCTAGAGTGCTCGACGTTGTGGTCATGACATTTGTAGAGTGGTCTTTGTGAAATAGATAAAGTTGAGATATGCATTGAAAGTGGCCTGTACCATGATATGAAGCTGATCACTACTTAGTGTTGCTACACGAAAGCGTTAGCTCTAAGTAGCTGGTCATACCAAAATAGGCAGTGTAATGTCATGTGTGAGAAATACATTATAATGTAAAATATATATACATTAAAATCAAAGGTAATTGCATAAAAATATGTACACGAACATTGCCTCAGAGATGGCATAATACCAAAGAACTGTTCAAAAATGCTACACAATTGTTAGCTAAGAACAGCTGGTTATGCCACGTGAGACAAATACGAAAATTAACGTAAGGTTAAAAAAATTTTATAGTTAAATGTTAATGTTTAAAAAAAATTAATTACGCGTTATAAAAAGCAGGTTGAGATTGTGGGCAGACGGAGCCTGAGACGTGTGTAGAAGGTTGAACGCTCTCAGGATCAGGTGGTTCGATAAACGGTTTTAACCTGTCTATGCTTACTGATGTCGGTGTAGCGCCTTGCATAATGATGAAGTATTTTGGCTGTTTTAGTAAAATCGGGTAAGGACCGCGATACTTGGGTTGTAGTGGTGCAACAGCAGTATTGTTGCGAACGAGTACTCTCTTGCAGCTGTGGAGCTGTGGGTGAACGAAGACTGGACGAGGCGTGTGTCTCGGCTGCTGTTCGGACATGTTACCGAAATGAAGTCGAAGGCGGGTAGCTTCGTCTTGTGGGTCATCTTGTGCCGGTAGTAGACGTGGGAGCTGACTAGGCAGGCGTAGATCCATGCCATACAAGAGTTGTGACGCAGACGTTTTAATGGATTCACGAGTACGGGAACGCATGGCAAGAAGAACTAAAGGTAGTGCATCGACCCAGTTGCCATTAATGGACGAGGATGCTAAAGCTGCTTTGAGTTCCATATGCATTCTCTCTACCATGCCATTAGCTTGGGGATGGTAGGCAGTCGTCTGGCGTAAGATGCATCCCATGTACCGCAAGGTGGTTTTGAAACGATCAGATGAGAAGCAAGTACCTCTGTCCGTGATGACCTCATTGGGAACACCATAATTGGATATCCATGCAGAGATAAAACCGTTGGTTACTTCGTCTGCAGAAATGGTGCCAAGAGGTAATGCCGCAGGCCACCGTGTAAATCTATCGATCATAGTTAGAAGGTAGCTGAAACCTTGAACCTTTGTCAGATGAACTATGTCGATGTGGACGATGGCTAGGCGAGAAGTAGACCGAAAATGTTGCAACTTAGAACGAGTGTGTCGTGTGATCTTGTTTTTCTGACAAATTGCACACTCTGAGACCCATCGTTTAACATTCTGCCTAAGTCTGTGACCCCAGAAACGATCTGTAAGAAGTCGGACAGTCGCTTGGCTTCCTGGGTGAGAAATTGAGTGAATTGAATCGAAAACTTTCCTCTGAAGGCTGGTCGGCAGAACTGGCTTGTTGGGCTGCGTACCCGTGAAGTAAACAATTGGAAAGCCTTCCCACAGACGGCATATGAACTTGGTTGGGTGACGGGCTATTGATCTTTGAATGTGAATGTCACCGCGTTGTTCAGATCGCAGGAGAGTTGGCGTTAGTGCAGGTTCACTGAGTGCCACGGAGTTGACAGTGAATGGTGACGGTGAAGGTGGTTGTAGAGAGACGTCTGGCCTAGACAGGGCATCTGTAATGAAGTTCTGTTTGCCCTTGACGTGAAAGACGTCAAATTGCCATTCTCTTAGACGAGAAAGCTGTCTTTCCACTCTGGCAGGGTACTTGGCGATAGATGAAGTTGCGTTTCGAAGTGCGCTAACTAGTGGTGCATGATCTGTGAAAACAACAAATCTGCTACTGCCAATGATGCTGATAAATGGCGCACTGCGTCGTGGATGGCGAGAAGTTCTCGGCCGAAAGTGTCGTACCTCGTTTCTACTGGTTGGAGAGTACGCGAGTAGAAACTGATAGGCTTCCGAACTCTGTCGATCTCTTGTTCCAAAGTGGCTCCAATAGCGAATTCAGAAGCATCTGTCGTGAGAAGAAATGGCTTTTCGAAATCTGGATGCGTTAGCATTGTGGCATTTGCTAACGAGTTGATGGCAAGTCGAAGTAATTCCTCGTCTTCGGATGACCAAGCAATGATGGAATTCTTGCTAAGTCCTTTTCGGTTCCGCAGGTGCCTGCACAAAGGATAAAGTTGTTTTGAAAGGCCTGGAAGGAACTTGCGATAATAGTTTAGTACTCCCAGGATTTTCTGCAAATCGCTCAAAGTCCTTGGTGACTTGATATTCTTGATTGAATTCGTCTTTGACGGCAACGGTTGAATACCTTGGGCCGTGATACGATGCCCTAAGAAGTCGACGGATGAAGTTGCAATCTGCGTCTTGTCACAGTTGATCTTGAGTCCGTGGTTGGATAAGCGCGAGAGGACATTTCGTAGATGTTTCGCATGAGATTCTAGATCTGGACTGAATACCATAATGTCATCTAGGTATGACATACAATAAGCAGAGTCGTCGCGAAGTATGTTGTCTATGAATCTTTGAAATGTCTGTGTAGCACACTTAAGTCCAAAAGGCATGTAAAGGTATTCGAAAAGGCCAAATGGAGTGATGACAGCAGTTTTCTCGATATCCTCTGGTGCTACCGGGATGTGATGGTAGGCTTGCCAAAGGTCAATTACTGAGAAGAAATTGCTGCTGTTGAGTTTTTCAAGTAATGTGTTGATATTTGGAATAGGATATGCATCAGATTTTGTCACTGAATTTAGCTTACGGTAGTCTCCACAGGCTCTGTACGATCCGTTTGATTTTGAGACTAAGTGCAGTGGTGACGCCCATGAACCTTTTGATGGTCTGATGATTCCCTCTTCCAAAAGCCTTGAGAATTCTTCTTGGGCAGCTTTCAGCTTAGCAGGAGCCAGTGGTCGCTTCTTGAGTGCAATAGGTTGTCCTTCTGTGACGATATGATGCATCGTGTTGGAGACTCGTAGATTGGATTTGTTAAGATCGAAAAGCGATTTGTATTTTCGAAGAGCTGCTGATATCTCTGCTGAATGATGCACTGGGGTTGGCTGAATGACCTGTAACTCCAAACGCTCGGAGGCAAGTGTCCAAAAGCTTTGTTCAAGTCCGGTGGAGGGGTCGATGATCTTTGATTGGCAAGATCAACAATGAGCCGAAATTTTAGAAGGAAATCAAGGCCTATTATATTATGTGAGACCTTGGCAATGATGAAGTTGTGGGAAAATTCACGTCGTAGACCTATGTTGAGTGTGCGGTATTGGCAGCCATAAGTTGGTATGGGCTCGCCTGTAGCTGTTGCGAGAAGAACGCCTAGCGACATCTCGGCCATTGAATCACCTTGAGAACTGAGACTGCCGCAC